>CAKAOH010039630.1:11256-30918 GCA_916701665.1 Sebastiscus tertius
CCTCAGCTATACATTCAACAGACTTGTCAGGGACACAGACAATGTGTTTTGTATTAATTAAGGCTGTCAATTGATTACAATATTTAATTGCGATTAATCTCATGATTGTCCATACTTAATCACGATTAATCGCAAACTAATCGCACATTTTTTATCTGTTCAAAATGTACCTTAAAGGGAGATCTGTCAACTATTTAATACTCTTATCAACATGGGAATGGAGAAATATGCTTGTTTTATGCAAATGTATGTACATATTTTAGGGCTGTTAAAGTTAGCGTGATAACAACACGTTAACACAAATTTGTTTTAACATACATTTTTTTAATGCATTTATGCAACTTTGTTTTTTTTTTAAGTTGCAGCGGGCTCAGTTTTAAAGCTAGAGTGAAGATACTGGCATCATATGAAACTAGAAAACCTGAGGAATCCATTGGTACCAACCATGTCATAAAAGTGGCTAAATAACGCTCTAAACTTACACTAAATTTTGGTGAGGAAAATCTGGCGTGGACATTTTCAAAGGGGTCCCTTGACCTCTGACCTCAAGATATGTGAAAGAAAATGGGTTCTATGGGTACCCACGAGTCTCCCCTTTACAGACATGCCCACTTTATGATAATCACATGCAGTTTGGGGCAAGTCATAGTCAAGTCAGCACACTGACACACTGACAGCTGTTGTTGCCTGTTGGGCTGCAGTTTGCCATGTTATGATTTGAGCACATTTATTATGCTAAATGCAGTACCTGTGAGGGTTTCTGGACAATATTTGTCATTGTTTTGTATTGTTAATTCCCACCAATAAATATATTCATACATTTGCATAAAGCAGCATATTTTCCCACTTCCATGTTATTAAGAGTATTAAATACTTGACAAATCTCTCTTTAAGGTACATTTTGGACAAATAAAAAACATGCGATTAAATTGCAATTAATCGTGGTTAATTATGGACAATCATGCAATTAAGCGCGATTAAACATTTTAATCGATTAGAAGCCCTAATATATTTATGGTTGGTACCAATGGATTCCTTAGGTTTTCTAGCTTCATATGATGCCACTCTAGCTTTAAACTGAGGTCGATACAACCTCTGTCGCAAGTTGCGTTAATCCATTAAAACAAATTTGCGTTAAGTCATTATTATTGCGTTAACTTTGACAGCCCTAACTGTAATGCAAATATAACTTTTTGTTTTGTTCTGTTTGACTTTCCTTTTGGGGGATTTAACCTAGCGGATGTGTAAAGTACGTTGATACTCACTCTGTAGAGCTGTTCTTGTGGTTGTGTATTGGAGAGATGCAGGGTGGGAGGAGCTGACAGTCTTTGTCCAATCGCAGCTTCTTATTGCCGTTGACTGATGAATCACTGTGGTCCGACTGGAATATAGAGGACACAAAACACACTAGTACAGTAATTACGAGAAAATGGTTATGGACTTAAACAGAGAGAATCCCGTGCCACAGCACCTTGTGTTTCCTCTTGCTCTTGCTGGTGTGTTTCTCTGTTGGGACCACCATATTTCCAGCTGCCTGCCTCCTGTGTTTGCCTCCGTTCTCTCCTCTCTCCATCCTCCCTGCCAGCCTGGGATTACTCTGCTCTTGCACAGGGGGGTTGTCCTGGACCCCCAGACCTTGGCACACCTTCTCTCTGTCCCTCCCCGTCGTCCTTTCCCTCTCCCCGAGCCCCAATCTTTCTCTGTCCTCTCTGTCCATCTGCCTCTCTCTCTCTGTTAATCTGTCTCTGTCACCTTGCCTCTCTCTGTCCTGCACTAATCGCTCATTCTCTTCGTCCTGTTTCTCCCCTTTAGGTAACTTCTGCCTCTCTCTCAGACCTGGCAACTCTCTCTCGGCCTGCTTCTGTCTTTCTCTCTCGGCCAGCCCCGTCCTCTCCCTCTCCCCCTGTCTCTCTCTGTCTCTCCCTTCACTTCCGTCCCTTTCGGCCATTCCCACCCTGGATCTTTCCCCCAAACACTGGCCAGGCACCCTGCTGAGCAAACTCAGGTCAATTTTCACCCATAAACTCTGGATCTCTTGGTATTCCCTCAAGGGGGACAGAGGCACCTCGTGTCCGATGTTGGGAGGTGATGACACGGACACCGGGTCTTTGCACTGCCCTCCTAACCCTCCGGGATCAGGAACAGAAGTGCCAAATGAACCACTTATGTTGCTAATGCTTAGGGAGTTACAGCTACTACTGCTGCCATTACTACCACTGCTGATGCTACTATTACTACTGCTGCTACCATTAGTGGTCACATTGCTACCATCTTTGACTCGAAGTCCCTTCCCACCAAATGTTCCCAGACTCCCCACGCTGCCAGCGGAGCCGAGGCACGGGGGGAGAGGCGTGTGCATGTGTGTGTTGGACAGAGTCTGTGTGTTAATTGCAGAGCGTGTCGTCTCAGGTGGCAGAGTGGGGATTTTGAGGGCTTCCTCTGAGTCTGAGTGGCATTCAGAGGAGGAGGAGGATGAATCCGTTTCGATGAATTCTCGGGACTTGGGTGTGATTTTGGTGCTTGGACCTCTGTGTTTCCTCTTGTCCTGTTTTAAAGACAAAAAATGACAAAGGACAAAAGGAAGTGAGCTTTAAGATGATTTGAATTATACTGCTAATAATTATTCATATGCACCGACCTATGAGAATCACTGTGGCTGCTAATCAGGAGTGTGCACACAAAAACACATGTAACTTGTAATCTATGGGGTCATTATTGTAGCAAAATTATTTGCAAATGTGTGTGGAGAGTTGCGTAACTGTACCTCAATCTGTGTGACCGTAATCGGATTTGTAAATGTGTAAAATAATCTCTAAATCTGTACTGAGATCTGTTAATGTGTACAGATTTGTCTACAAATTTACAAATGTCAGTACAGATTTGGAGATTTTTTTTACATTTGAGATTTGTAAATGTGTAAAAGAATCTATAAATGCATAATAAGATTTGTGAACGTGTACAGGAATCTGCAAATGTGTATACAGAATCTGTGTGTGCATAATCAGATTAGTAAATGTGTAAAAACAATCTCCAAATCTGTACAGAGATTTGTAAATTTGTTGACAGATTTGTATACATTTACAAATCTCAATACACTGCCAAATCTGAATACACATTTAGAGATTTTTTTTACACATTTCTTTTTACAAATCTGATTACGCACACACAGATTCTGAATACACATTTGCAGATTCCTGTACACATTCACAAATCTCAGTACACATTTAGATAATTTTTTTTTAGACATTTACAAATCCGATTACGCACTCACATGTTGAGATACAGTTACACAACTCTTCACACATACTTGCAAATAGTTTTGCTAGACTAATGGCCCCATAGTAATCTCTCTACACCCTCCACTGTGTAAAATACTAAACTACTACCATGATAAAAAGAGGGCTTTTTTATCTTTTGCTATCTCAATGAAAAAAATCTTGCTTATATTTTATCAGCCAATGCAGTTTTAGGGCCCTGCAGTTGACAGAAAGTATAAATCAGTGAAGCTTAAAATATACATTACTGCATGTGATAATATCGAGCAAATTAGGCAGCACAGGCTTGTTCTACTAATCTGTGAAGTGAAAAGTGAAACATGTTTGTCTAATTTTGTACATCAGGGATATTCACTGCACACTAGTCACATAACTCAGCGTGGGCAATCTGATGTCACATGCAAATTAAAAGATTCAAAAAAGAAGAGTTTATCTTTATCAAAGATCAGTCAGTGTCCACTAAAAGTTTCTCCTCACTGCTGGCAGCAATGGTATTCTGCCTTGATTGCTGTCAGTAACAGTATGCCAGTTTTTAGACACGCAAATCCCCTCACTGGTGGAGTCTAGACTTTCCAGAATAACTGGGAAAGTGAATAAGTGATGCCTTTTCTAAAAGCTGCAGCACATTGGTGACTACTCGCAGTGACCTTTCAGCCCTGTACTCTCAAAGTACACAATCACTGTCATTGAACTGTCACAGTTCTATCAGAAATCATAATACTTTTTCTCCTGTTCTCTCCGCCTCCATTACTTGCTTTTAAGGATAAATCTGGCATAATTTTATATTTTTCATTGTGTCAACAAATCCCATGAAAATATCAAAACCAACACTGTTAGTCCAACCCTCAAAACCCCTGGTATTGGGGCTGTGGCACTCAGCCCCAAGACCATTGATTCCTACTGCAGACATACATTTTTAAAAACATATCAGAATTTCCTAATGTCCTAAACAGCTGGGCACTGTAGTTTTTAGCAAACATTGCTCAAACAGGAGGAAATAGTACATTTGCTGAGGACTATTTTCAGCTGCGGATTAATACACATTGGGTGCTCTATTGAGTGTTTACGGCAGCAGAATTGAGTCAAAATAAACTACAGTGCCTGTGTTCATGGTAATGAAGGAACATTTTTGTGGAGTTCTATTGCACAGAGAAATATACACATCAGGCTTTGACTACACAGACAATAGTTGTTGATTGACTTGGATCGATTCATCGTTGTTTTTTTTGTCTCAGAGAGCGTTCCTATTGGCTGTTCATTTAACAGAGGCATCTGTCAATCACTCTCAAACTCCGATCAAACGTAGCACTGATCAAATATGAATTAATATTCTGTTACTGTAATGCCTATTTCTCGTGTAAAATGTTTTCAGAAACATCTGGTAGTGTACTGTTTAGCTGTAAACTGAGAAAGTTTGCTCCGGCTGGTGGGCGGTGCTTGGTATTTCCTCAACTGATCTCAACATGGCTTCTGGGTCACAAAATTTCTGATTTTACAGCTAAACAGTACACTACAAGATGTTTCTGGAAACATTTGAGGCGAGAAATAGGCATCACAGTAAGTTTGATCAGTGCTGCCTTGACCATTTGATCGGATGGCGAGGCTCCAGCTCGGCTCTAATTGGTTGTTTTCCTCCGGTCTGTGAAATCTTGTAGATGCCATTACGAGGCACTTGATTTTACATATTACCTGTCTCATGCACTACTGTCAGGATATAGTGACCGTTGTTAATAATAAGAAAAATATCAAATATCACCCCTTTAAGTGAAAAAACTGTTTTATGGTTGTTTGTGCAACATCAATCTCGGAAGCCATCCGCTATTGGCCTGACAACGATTTAGCCTCCGGGGACAACGGCCAATATTTTGGGGGGCCGGTGTAGCCAGCAGATATCCGGATTAGGGATGCTAATTTAGAATTTATTTTCTAACCGATAGCCGATCCATGTTAACCGATTATTAACCGTTAACTAACAAGATAAATGCGTTTCATGCAGTGGTGCTGTGGTTTTAGTGCCTAACAAGCCGCCAAGAAGCAACGACAAGCCGATGCACAAACAGGTTAAATCCATCATTTATCACCAGCTGTAGTGTATGCGCAAAACAGACAACTGAGCCCCCAGTTCACCCGCTCGGGAGAGTTAGCAGCCACGATGCTGAGTACATTGTCAAGGACACGTGCAGCCACTTTAGTCTACACCGCATCAATTAGTTTAGCTGCAAGGTTGTCAGCTGTATGTCTGCCTGGCGTTCTCTGTCACCCTGGCAAATAGTGAAAATCCAGGCCAAGACTTCCTCTTCGGCAGTCATTGTTTGCAGTCCGAGTTTTGCTGCTGTGACACCTCAACTTCCCTTTTGGGATCAATAAAGTCAATCTATCTATCTGTCTATTAGTAACTTGAGACACGAGAATGGAGTAGGAGTTGAGAGACGACGTCTATGACCAGATTATTTCATGTTTCAATGAAATAAAAAAAAAAAAGCGAATAAAAAAGCTAAATCGTCATCTGAGATTCCTTTTCGTCCAATGTGTTACGCCTCTTTTGCTCTCCACATGGACTGTTTGCCTGCATGCAACCAAAGACTGCTCAAACGTAATTGGCCAACACTACTCGGACAATAAAAGGACACCAGAACGCTTCCGATACCAAAAATCTTGTCCCGTTGCCTACAGATTCTACATTCATATGTAGATATCTGTTTATAGAGATTAGTGCATCCTAAATTCATCATCCTGACGTTCTTCTTGTGTGGGGAATGTGTGTGAATGATGCCAGCAAGCAGAACCAGTCTGCGTCTGCTTAGCTTACTTTCTTGACAGCCCTGCAGAATTAACACCTGCATCTCTGACCTTGTTTTGCATCCAATCAAAATTGTCCCTCAGATGTTAAATGCTTGATTTTTAAGATGTGAAATGATCAATGATTGTTGTTTGACACAAAAGGAAGTAAATCGCAGTGCTGCGTTTGCAAAATCAACATGAGATAACAACTACAGAGGTAGATGCAGAGAAGAAAATACCACTAATGTTCGCAGTCTGGAGCAAAACCCACTCGCTTGGCAGACACAAGGCGACAGTTTTTCTCAAACTTTTGGAATCATTCCAATGCATGTTGCCATCTGCAAAATCCAATTTCAATAAACGGCATGTTGTGTTTTGTTGAAAAAGAAAAGAAAAACTGTCCCCTGTATAATGCGTCTACACTGCTGGCAAAAGCTTTTCCTTTCTTGAGCAGAAGTTTTTCGGCAATGTTTTCTGGAAAGTTCTTCTCTCCTCACTGTTGACACCAGCGTTAGCGTCCTGCCAGCTGTTCCGCGCAGCTAAGGCTGGCAGCGGATCAAGTGTCGTGACAGCACCCACAGCACAGGTTGCAGATGTTAGCATGATCTTTATTTTTAGGTTATTTTTGCAGTAAAATGGGGGAATGTTTCAGCTGGTACAGCTGTAGACATACTGCAGGTTGTTGTTGTCGACATCAGATTATGTAATGCACCTCTATATGTAAATCATGTAGAATCAACTATGATAGGGTGGATCTAAATTGACAGCCCTTGAGAATTACTGCAATTAAAATTTTTAGATTTTTTTAATAATGCACCTTTAAAGTGGCAGTAGGCAGTATATTTTTGGCATCATTGGGCAAAAATTCCATAATAACCTTTCAGCATATTGTAGTTCAAGTGTTCTGAGAGAAAACTAGACTTCTGCACCTCCTCATGGCTCTGTTTTCAGGCTTTAAAAAATCTGTCGGGAGACTTTGGCCAATCACAGGTCATTTCAGAGAGACAGCGTTCCTATTGGCTGTTCATTCAACATAGGCATCTCCAGCTGGTGGGCGGTGCTTGGTATTTCCTGAACTGATGTCAACATAGCTGCCGGGTCACAAACTTTCTCATTTTACAGTTAAACAGTACACTACAAGATGTTTCTGAAAACCTCTGAGGCAAGAAATAGGCATTACAGTAACAGAATATTAATTCATATTTGATCAGCGCTGCCTAGTTTGACCGTTTGATTGGAGTTTGAGAGCGATTGACAGCTGCCTCCGTTAAATGAACAGCCAGTAGGAACGCTCTCTCTTTGAGAGAAAAACCAACAATGAATTGATCCAAGTCAATCAACAACTATTGTCTGTGTAGCCAAAGCCTGATGTGTATATTCCTCTGTGCAATAGAACTCCATTGTTGTCTAAAAAACTCACAATTGCACAAGGTGCCATGTTCCTTCATTACCATAAACACAGGCACTGTAGATTAGAGCACCCAATGTGTATTAATCCGCAGCTGAAAATAGTTCTCAACAAATACACTATTTCCTCCTGTTTGAGCAATGTTTGCTAAAAACTACAGTGCCCAGCTGTTTAGGACATTAGGAAATTCTGATGTGTTTTTAAAAATGTACGTCTTCAAGAGGAACCAATGGTCTTGGGGCTGAGTATTGAATCATATTTGATCAGCGCTGAAAGCATCGGAGGACACAGAGGCACATGATTTTTTTCAGATTACCTGTCTCATGCATTACTGTCTGGATATAGTGACCATTTTATATAAATAATTGTTTTAATCATATTTCTCCAGCCTGCCTACTCCAGCTTTAAGTCATACACAGTAGTTGAGGTAAAGCCTCGCAGTGGGATCAGTGGTATTAGTCTTTTGTTCTTTATTTTGTTTTCCTGAAGCCGATTATTGTTGAAAAATATAAACACATTTGATAAGTACGCATTAAATAATGAATTAAATGTACTGTGAGTGTGAAACAAAGTTTGGAGCTGTGGAAGGCTGTCAGACTGATTGAATCTCAGCCTACTGTTGAAGAGGAGGCAGATGTCAGGGTCAGACATGTCACTCACAGGTCAGTTTTGTCAGCCTGTAAGGTCAGCTGCTGTTTGCTCGTTGTTGATGTCAAAATGCAGTTTTTATTGTTTCAGTATTACGGGTGGCTCTCTGTCAATTTGTTGATTTGTCTCAGAGTTTTTCAAGCATATTTTCTTCAGAAAAACGGAAAGGAAATTTGTTTTTCAAAGCAAACAAATGCAAATGATGTGTGTCATAAAGATCAACAAAGATCAAAACATGGCACATCCTGAAATAAATTCGAGAGAGTACGTAGTAGTTGGATGAACCGGTTCACTTCTTTTGTTCTTCCAAAGATGATTGTGAACATTCATCTCTGTCAACCTTACTTCAGTGGATGTTTCTCTTGAGTTACATAAGGTCAACATTTTTTTATGACCATGAACTCATTTACAAACTGCTAACAATATTGTGTTGATTATTTGTTGACAATGACATTTTTGACCGAAAGAACCTGACCTATTTTTTTACATAAAGCAAAGAGTAGGGATATTTTCTAGGGCTGTGAATCGACTGATCGCAAATTAATCACTCATTTTTATCTATTCAAAATGTACCTTACAGGGAGATTTGTCAAGTATTTAATACTCTTATCAACATGGGAGTGGACAATTTGTGCTGACTTGACTATGACTTGCCCCAAACTGCATGTGATTATCATAAAGTGGGCATGTCTGTAAAGGGGAGACTCGTGGGTACCCATAGAACCCATTTTCATTCACATATCTTAAGGTCAGAGGTCAAGGGACCCCTTTGAAAATGGCTATGACAGTTTTTCCTCGCCAAAATTTAACATATGTTTGAGCATTGGCATAGAGTATCTTCACTCTAGCTTTAAAACTGATCCCGCTACAACCTCCCAAAGATTGTTTATTAAATAAATTAGTGGCGTTAAAATTAATTTGCATTAATGAGATATCGTGTGAACTTTGACAGCCCTACTATTCTCATCTTATGTTGCACTTATTGGTATAATTGTTATATAATCTTCATTCCTGTCTTTTTCTATCTATATCTTTCTTACATAAAGCCAGTTCACTGTAAATGCCTTTCTTTCTTTCTTTCTTTCTTTCTTTCTTTCTTTCTTTCTTTCTCTCTCCTTGAAACTACCTAATCTTCATAAAACCACAGAGTGTTCACTCATTATAGGCTAAGACGTCGGTCGATGATTCAGTCTATCTCTCTGACTCCCTCTCTTACTTTCCATATTTCGATAAAACCAGTCAGTGTTGAGCCATAATGGTCATGTAATAATACAGTTTTCATCCTGTGGAATTTTATGGCTTTGACAACTCATCCGGAGACAATAAGGATGAAGTGATCATTGCAGGCTACACGGACAGTGTTACATGTGTGCAGCACTTGGTTTTAAACTGTCTTTTTAAAAAAAATGTTTTAATACATATTCCAGATGTTGATAAGTGAAGGTTAAATGTCCCAAGGTGTTTGTGTCATGCACTTCTTCCTCGAGAAAGTAATTTGAATATAAATGTGATTGTTAGATTCTAGCAGTCATAAATAATAACTGGATTAACTTTGAGAGATTAGCATATGAGCAACCATTAAAGCAGCAGCGTAGAATTGGAGCAAATTTTTATAAAACGATCACTATATCCTGACAGTAGTTCATGAGATCTGAAAAAAAATCCTCTGTGTCCTCCGGTGCTCCTAATGGCATCTGCAAGATTTCACAGACTGGAGGAAAACAACCAATCAGAGCCGAGCTGGAACCGTGCCGTCTCTGAGCAGCTGTCAATCACTCGCGAACTCCGGTTAAGCGGTCAAACTATAGGCAGTGCTGATCAAATATGAATCAATATTATGTTACTGTAACCTGTACTGTACTGTTGTGACCCGGCAGCCATGTTGAAAACAGTTGAGGAAATACCAAGCATCGCCCATCAGCCAGAGCAAACTTTCTCATTTTACAGCTAAACAGTACACTACAAGATGTTTCTGAAAACATTTGAGGTGAGAAATAGGTATCACAGTAACAGAATATTGATTCATATTTGATCAGCACTGCCTAGTTTGACCGTTTGATTGTAGTTTGCGAGTCATTGACAGCTGCCTCCGTAGAATGAACAGCTCTCTCTCTGAAATGACCTGTGATTGGCTAAAGTCTCCCGATTTTTTTAAAGCCTGAAAACAGAGCCATAAAGAGATGCAGAAGTCTAGTTTTCTCTCAGAACACTTGAATTACGATATGCTGAAAGGTTATAATGGAATTTTTGCCCAATGATGCCAAAATATTCTGCAAACTGCTGCTTTAAAGATGCATTATTAAAAAAAAAAAAAAAAATACTCTTACAGTAATTCTCAAGGGCTGCCGATTTAGATCCATTCTGTCATAGTTTATTCTACATTATTTACATATAGAGGTAAATTACATAATCTGATGTTGACAACAACCAGTTGCACCAGCTGAAACATTCTCCCACTTTAACCCAAAAATAGAGAATTCTTCTGCTCAAGAAAGGAAAAGCTATTGCCAGCATCATACAGGGGACAGTTTTTCCTTTTTAACATGGCGTTTAGTGAAAATGGATTTTGCAGATGGCAACATGCATTGGAATGGTTCCAAAAGTTTGTTCCCCCGATGATGCCAAAAAAAAGTTCTGCCTACTGCCACTTTAAGGCTACTTACTGAGAAGAAATATGAAGAAACTCTCTACGCTCTTCCCCAATAAACACACACATGTGCATCCCACCCCCAGAAACTAACCTGGTTTACACTGACAGCAGGTATTGGCACGGGGGTTTGCTGTAGCGCCGCTGGTGGAGTAACTGTGTTGTTGTTTGAGTTGGTAGCACTGCGAGGTTCTTTCCTGGGGGCTGTTTTCCCATTGGGGGGTTTGCTTCGTGGCCTTGGGGGGTTCTGAAGCTCCAGAGAGGGGGGAGGTAACAGGTCCTTCTCCCTCACTGCAGGGCTACAGTGGGAACAAAATACAGCGTCACAATCCGTATTAGATTCACCCTTGAGCAAGGCACTGCTGCTGTCATGCTGTATTACACTGACAAACAGTAGACGATAATGCTCGCCTTGGCCAGCTGCGGGGGGTGATTGTGTGTTAAAATGAAAAAAAAAATATAAGACAGCATGAAATAATTGAAAACAGCATGCATTCAACCGAACTTGTTTGGATGTGGAAACCTTAAAAATGGAACGGGGAAGGGAAGGAGTGGTTGAGGGAGAAAAGAATAAAGAGACGAAGCTAGGAAGTCTGTGTTTTTCTTCCAATTAGCCTAACATCAAGCTGAGCAGCCAGTTTGGCATGGCATCTACTCAATCTGAGCATTTTTCACAGCAGATGTGGGAGTGACAATTTTCAATGGCTAGCTGCCAAGAAGCTCAGTGATCCGCTGGAGCCTCTGCAAGCTCTCCATACTAAGTGACAACGTTGTTTTAACAGTAATCGTAATAGTTTTACCAATAACAATTGACATGTAAGTTATAATACATAGTTACTACTAGTCAGAAATAAGTTTTTACTAGGTCTGTCAATTGATTAAAATATTTAATCGCGATTAATCCCATGATTGTTAATAGCTAATCGTGATTAATCACAAATTAATCGCACAATTTGTATCTGTTCACAATGTACCTTAAAGGGAGATTTGTCAAGTATTTAATACTCTTATCAACATGGAAGTGGGAGAATATGCTTGCTTTATGCAAATGTATGTATATATTTTAGGGCTGTTAATAACATGTTAACGCAAAATAGTTTTAACGCCACTAATTTCTTTAATGTAATCAATCTTTCAGAGGTTGTAGCAGGCTCAGTTTAGAGTGAAGATACTGGCATCATATGAAACTATAAAACCAAAGGAATCCATTGGTACCAACCAATCAGTCATACTAGTCGCAAAGGAGGTTAAATAATGCTCCAAATTTGCGTTAAATTCTCACAAGGAAATGGGTTCTATGGGTACCCACGAGTCTCTCACTTTATGATAATCACATGCAGTTTTGGGCAAGTCATAGTCAAGTCAGCACACTGACACACTAGATACTTGACAAATCTCCCTGTACGGTACATTTTAAACAGATAAAAAATGTGCGAAAAACTGAGCCTGCTGCAAACTAAAAATCACAATGCGCTAAAGAAATTAGCAACGTTAAAACGAATTCACGTTATTATCGGGTTAACTTTGACATCCCTAGTTGTTGCAATAGTTTTGATGTTCTTAAAATATCTCACTTGACACAATGAATTTGCACGTCAACATTACATAATTTGACTGCTGATTCACTCAGAGGCACACGGGCACAACAAAGATCCTTAGGCCCTTTAAGCGATGCTCGGGGGCTTACTGTAGAACATGGAATTTTGCGGTAGAACTTAAGAGCTGGTAAGAGGCCCCGGGGTAGACCCAGAACACGCTGGAGGGATTATATATCTCGTCTGGCCTGGGAACGCCTCAGGGTCCCCCAGGAAGAGCTGGAAAAAGTTACTGGGGAGAAGGACGTCTGGAATTCCCTGCTTAGCCTGCTGCCCCCACGACCCGGCCCCGGATAAGCGGAAGTAAATGTATGGAATCGCCATTGTTTCAGTGAACCAGCTATCAAAAAGATACTTAAAAAGTTGATTGGGTGGCTTTCCGTCCTGAATCCATAACTTGTGGCGTCCCCCAGGGGAGTATCCTGGGGCCATTATTCTTTTTATTATATGTTATAAATTATCTTGACGATGCTGCACTGATAAGACTAAAAGACTGAAGTAGAGAATATGTTAAAATGTGGCTCTCTGATAAAAACACATCCCACATTTAGAAAAAAACTTACACCATTAATTTTGGATATTTTTAGTTACATTTTAGATGATTAGCTGTGAAAAGAGTAAATAGTTGGCCAAGAACGGGTTGGGCCTCATGTTCAATGCCATTTTGACTATGACTTATTAAAAAAAGCTTCAGACTACTCAAGAATTGCTTACTAGGATTGTATCCAAATGACCTCCCACATCTGGACCTGGCACATATAAAGTCTTCATTTTCAAAGTCCTAATTATTCAAATTGTCTCCCTTACAACTTTTAAAGAATGTAGTTCCTGCTTACTTAGCTAAATATATTGATTTTTGTCAGTGATTGCCATTATTCACTAATAATTAGGGCTGTTAATTGATATTTAATATCTTATTATATTATATTATATTATTTAATTGCAATTAATACCCATACAACCCATTTTCATTAAAATATATTGAGGTCAGAGGTCAAGGGACCCCTTTGAAAATGACCATTCAGGACAGTTTTTCCTCGTCAAGTTTGGAGCGTTATTTCGCTTCCTTCATGACAAGCTAATATGATATGGTTGGTACCAATGTTTTTGTTTTTTCCTTTGGTTTTCTAGTTTCATATGATACCAGTATCTTTACTCTAGCTTTAAAACTGAGCCCGCTACAACCTTACAACCGTTATTATCGCGTTAACAGCACTATTATTTATTAATACGATTCTTGCCTTTTCACACACTTAATGATATATCCTATTTTTCAGCATTATTATTATTATACTATATATTATAGGTCAGAGGTAAATGGATTCCTTTGAATTGGCCCGCCAAAATTTAGCGTAACTTTGGAGCGTCATTTAGCCTCCTTCGCGACAAGCTAGTATGACATGATTGGTACCAATGAATTCCTTTGGTTTTCTTTTCATATGACACAGCTTTAAAACTGAGTCCGGTACAACCTTAAAGATCCCAAGTTGCGTTAATGCCCTGCAAAACAAATTTGCATTAACACTGCTAATAATTTTACATTTTAAACAAATAATAAATAAGTCTTTCTTTTGGGATACAACTACTAACTGATGATAAACACATTCAACTTAGCTAATATGTTAAGGATGGTCTTGTGCTCTCTTCCTCAGCCTACCTATGCTGGTTTGTTCTGCTCCATGTCTGGCTCTGATTATCCTCCACACTGTTTGACCTCTCCGTCCGTCTGGGCTGCTTCTTCCCTGTGGTGTTCCTCCTCGGGGTCGTGACCTCTGGCCCTGACAACAGGCCCGGCGACATCCTCATCTTTGACCTCTGGCTCTCCCCTGAGGCCTTCTGGCTGAGCTTGGCCTTAGCCTTCTCTCTGCCTGGGCTGCGGGAAGCAAGAAGTGATTTGTCTTTTACGGTTAGAGACACATTTTTGTCAGTTGTTGCCTATAATTTGTTCTTCCTTCTGTCAGTGTGTTAATCATTCATTAATTCATTTTAACAGACGTCATTTGAAAAGTTAGTCTGTCAAATTTCCCCATAAAAAATAAACTTGTCGCTCCTACCAGAAGGCTCCCCTGATCTCCTTGTGTTCCACCGTTGGTGCAGCTGGAACCGGGGCGCTGTTGGATCCGCAGGGTTTGGTCTTGGTTGCTGTACCCGCTCCTGGTGCTTCACTCCCTGGAGAGAAAGTCCTCGGACCCTGGGTGATGGAGCCTGGAGCAGTGGACCATTGGACCAGAATACATTTTCCAGATTAAACCAGATTTGATTTTATTTCTCCCACTGTACAGAAGTGAAGCCAAAATATCCTTGATACGGGAGCTGCCGTCTTGAGAATTTGACGTAATTTGGAGCCAGAGTCTGCGCAGTAGTGATCGGGAGGTGGAGCCGCAGTTTCAAGGTCAACCGCCTGAACCAATCGGTGGGTCGAGCGCAGCAGCAGATTGTCAGTGAGAGAGAATCACAGCTGTCAATCATGATGTCTTATCCCCCTTTTTTTTTTAGCATCAAATAACGAATTAAAACTAAACTTATCAGAAAAATAAACACTTGAACATACATCAGCGTGATAAGAACTACCTAAAATGACAGAAACCATTTTTGGGAAAAATGTATTTGACGTGTACTTTGACTTTCTGGTTTGGCCCATGTCCCATTTGCTAACATGGAGTGGGTGGGATTTATGACCTATACTGCAGCCAGCCACCAGGGGGCGATTGAGATGTTTTGGCTTCACTTTTGGGGAGCTGTCATGTCGTCCATCTGTATATACAGTCTATGGTTCATACCAACCTGTGCCATGTTCTTGCTGTTGGGGAACCTGGGGTTTGGTTTGAGCTTGGACCTTATTCAACCAGCTGTCCAGCTGCCACTTGTTGGCAGAAGGGGGCTCAGGCTACAGGGGAACAAAACAATTTATAGATTATTAATACATATTTCAGAAGTCAATACACTCAAGGGAAGTAAAAGGTACTTTGTCTTGAAATCATAAATCATTAAAGTGTTTATTTTTTGCAGACAGAAGAAACAATTTATTTTACTGACATCTGAAAGTAGCTCCATTTATTCAGTTGCTGTGCTGTGGATTGATTTGACATATGACTGTATATGTGTTATGTGCTACTACATGATGTTCTTTCTCTTTCTCTGCATGTCTCGCTCTCTTTTTCTCAGTGGGTATGACTGCAGAAGCCTATGAAACCAGGCAGCATTGAGCCATTAAAATAATGTGATAAATAATATTATAATTCAGTTCCCTGCAGTTGGAGTTTTATGACTTTCAGAACACCATCCAGAGACCGTGGGAAGAAACTATTTAATGTACTAATGTACTATGACATTTTTCGACATGCTATACTGTGACTTTTTTCAGACTTTTTTTCGACATACGACAATATGACTTTTTTTCGACATTCTATACAAAGCCTTTTTTTTATTTTTTTGACATAGTCTACTATGAGTTTTTTAGACAAACTATACTGAGTTTTTCTGACATACTATACTATGACCGTTTATGACTTTTTTTGACATACTATACTATGAGCAGTTTTAGAAATGTTTTTAAAATGTATTTTTTTCGACTGTCTATACTATGCCATTTTTTTTAAAGTTTTTCTGACATACTATATGCTGACTTTTTTTTTCTTTTTTCGACATACTATACTATGACTTTTTATGATTTTTTTCAACATTGTATATTATGACGTTTTTTGACATACTATACCTTGACTTTTTTATGACTTCTTTCGACATACTGTACTATGAATTTTCTATGACTTTTTTCGACATACTTAGACTGACTTTGACATTACACTATGACTTATTTTGAGATGTTATGTTATGTTTTTTAAGACTTTTTTGACAATCAACACTGACTTTTTTAGGACTTTTTTGACATATTTTACAATTACTTTATTTTGATATACTTTTTTATTTATTTTTTGACTTTTTTCCACATACTGTACTATGACTTTTTCATTACTTTTTTCGACGTACTATACTATGACTTATTCATGACTTTTTTATACATATTATACTATGACTTTTTTTCAACATACATGAACTAACATTATCAACAGAATGTGATGAGTTTGCAGTGTTGACGTTATGTCCAAGATGTCTACGTATTGTGATACAGAGGAATCTAATGATTTGAGCACACTAACCAGCTGGCTCCAGCCCGTCCTGTTTTGTAATACTATTTTTACCTCGAGAGGCGATAGTGAGTCTCTTTAGCGTCCAGTCTGCCCTCAGTCCAACATGAGATGGTGAAGAAATAGAGCTACCCCAAGGGCTTGTCAATCACATTTTTATGTTATCTTATGTTAGTTTATGGGTGAAATGTATGGACATTTCACCCATAAACTCATGTTATCTACTGTGTGTGTGACTGTGCGCACAGAGTTTCACTTGTCATCTTACCTCTGGAGTGTGTGTGCGGGAGGCCTGATGATACTCGCTGTCACTGGAGCTGCTCTCTGATTCGTCTGTGTCCGACTCTGAGCTGCTCTCTGATTCACTGCTGCTCCCTGATGCTCCACTACAAAAGAAAGAAAGTTGTGTTAATGATGTGCTTGTATGTTAAATAAGTCATTCCAACAGTTAGAAAATCAAAGGAGAATTTCTTTCTAAATCCACTGTGACAAAACAATCAACGGACGCCACGTCAGTCTATCTGTAACGTGAGAGGACTTTGGAATTGAATCAGCATGTCACACTGTAACAAAACAAAAACAGTTATAGTTTCACAAGATGGTGAGAAAGCACATTCATGGTCACTGTCGCTTCCAACACGGTTATATTAAAATTCACACTAGACAGGGGACCAGAGAAGGATGCCCACTCTCTGCCTTGCTATTTGTCATTTTAAATGAACCACCTTCTAGCTCTATCTGGTAGACCTAAAAAGAAAAAGGAAGTCACTCGGCAAATTCAGAACAGAAGATTCAACTTTATGCAGATGATGTTTTACTTCATCTTCAAGAATGACTAAATTCACTAGAAAGATTGCCATTAGGCAATCAACCACATACACTCTCAGAATACATCATCAATTCAACATAATTCCTATCTTAGTAAACACAAAGCCTGGAAAACTCTGCTTAAAAACCATTAACTTTCAAATAAAACTTGCATGTGTGGTATAGAACACATTTTCTTCATCACTATTAAATTAAGCCCTGTCAGCTTTACTGACTTATCCTGCCAGTTAGTCTCAATCAGTGTCAGGGTGATTTAGGGCATCCGCTAGGACATGGCATTCTCTCTTGCCCATATTTTGTCTTGTGGCTTTGGTTTCAAGATTGTTGCTTCCCTTCCAGTCTAGTTTGAATGAGTTGCACTGTGAGTGAGCTGCAATGTTTTTTTTTCCATTCCCATAAAGTAGTGCCAGACAAGTATTATTGATTTATTGATGGTGCATGTTTGGTGGAGAGTCATGCTAATGCAGTATAGTCTCAGTACAGCTGCTGCTTTGCTGGTGTAAACTTTACAATTATATATGTTGCTATACTTTGTTTGGCTTTTGTTCAGAGCTTCATCTGAACCAACTGGTACCTGTTGTGTTGTTTTTATTGTAAGTTTTAGGGCTGTCAAAGTTAACAAGATAATAAAGCATTAACACAAATTTGTTTTAATGCTGCTAATTTCCATTAACGCAACTTGTGATGTTTAAGTTGTAGCGGGTTCAGTTTTAAAGCTAGAGTGAAGATACTGACATCATATGAAACTAGAAAACCTAATGAATCATTGGTACCAACTATGTCATACTAGCTTGTCGGAAAAACTGACTGATAGGAAAAGTCAAAGTCAAGTCAACACACAGATTTAGAGGTATGGGGAGGGGGAATTACCTCCACTGTTACATCAAAGGCAACATCAAGATAATTCCTAATCTACTCCAACTGCCTCAATAAGCTAAACGTATCATCAAACTCTTAAATAAAGCAGAACTCTCACTAAGCTGTATAAATTAATCTTTGTTTATCTTTTCTGTTGTGATGTGTCTCATTTTACTAATTAAAAAAAAAAAGGATAATTATTGGGGAAGTCAGTCACCCTGTCACTGATTCAATAAAAATGACACCGAATACAATAAACGTCTATTAATAAACGCATAAACACAGCGTTATGAACCTGTTCAATTGTCTCATCCTCTCTGGTGCTTTGGTCGGCCTCGTGTTCATCCATCCTTCCACAGTGCTCTGAAATAGCCTCCTAGAGGCAACACACCCGCTCGTCCCAACTTAAGAATACACACAAACGCACTCGCACACACAGAAATTGCAATTATGTGTAGTTCTCTTTTTGTGTGCGAGTGTGAGTGTGCATGTAATTTCAGTTCAAGGCTGCCATCACAGCAGGCACCAATCTGTGTGAGCAGTCAAGCAGCAAATCCATCAACTGTTCCTGAGGCAACACACACACACACGCACACGCACACGCACACACGCACACGCACACGCACACACACACACAGACACACACACACACGCACACACACGCACACACACAGTGGCAGATACTGTATGAATGCAGTCTCTGCCCTGTTTTTCTTCTTCTATCATTACTCATCTCTTCTCTTTGTCTCTCCCTCGCTCTCTCTTTCAATTTCAATTAAATTTTCACCTCGCTTTGCTCTATTAGCATCACAGTTGAAACAATATTGGCAAAGCGTCGAGTTAATCTCCCTGTATACATGTTTGTGTGTGTGTATTTCAGTCGTCCCTATGCAGACCCTCCTCCGTGCAATCACTGTCAGGTTTGTGTTTGGAAAACATATAAAAGTGGCCTCAGAAACTGTATTCAACAATAATATAAGAAATAAAAAAAATTAATATAAAAAATAAATTCTGATTTTACTAAACAATGTGAGTAGCTACAGAGCAAGATCTTGTCTGTCTGAGTTTTCATTTGGGTTTTCACTGCCGATGCTGGCTGGTAAATTAGCATCACAATAAAACAAGAAATGTAATCAGATATACGATTCCCATTAAGTAAGTTATTGCTCATTACATTCAGCTTTCTCTCTAAGCAGGATAATTTAAATTTCTTTCATCCACATTATTTCTAAATAACTTGGGGAAGTCATTGATGCACATACAAACAAAAATTAGCAGTATATCACTGGAAGCATGGGAAGGAATTACAACAGAGCTAAAAACAAAGCTGTAAGACTACCATCTGTCCCATTAAGTAATGATCATCCAAAAACCTGCATTCATTATTTTTTGCCACTGAGCACAACATAACAATCACATCATCTTGATATATATATTAATGTATATATATATATATATATATATATATATATATATA
>CAKAOH010039631.1:2064-127007 GCA_916701665.1 Sebastiscus tertius
TGGAGCCACTTGCTCTGGGGCCCCAGGCCCCACTTCCGAGTTGAAAAGTACCCGGATCTTCTGCATCCATTGGGCCCATAGAGCATGCGCAGTAGCGTCCACTCGGTCTCATGGCTCGGTCACAGCCGTCACATTGTCGTCACAGCTCACTAACTCCGCCTCCCAGCCCTCGCTCCAGCCTCGGTCTCATTCACATGAACGGAGGAAGGGAAATAACTCTGGATTCAGCTATTAGTGCATTCTACAACTTTTAGGACCTAATGATTTAAATTAGGGCTATTAGAATGTTCATACTGAGAAGTTGATTCACCTAAAAAAAAAATGTATCCCAATTCCCAATGTAAGTCTATTGGAAAAAGTCTTTTGGGCCCCATGGCATCACGTGACGGACACGGAAGTTGTAGTACCACCGTTTGGCCACTATGGAAATTGGCATCAACAACCGGCGCTCTTCTGGGGGCTTGCTCTAGACCTAACTAGTTGCTGACACATGAGTTAACCAGTAACATATGTTGTATCACTCAGGGAAATTCTTCAGAAGATGGGCCTTTCTGGTGTTGTCACCCCCACACAAGTGGCCAAGAAGTGGGACAACCTGAAGCGTAAATACGAGGTGTGATTTATATTTTATTGGTAAATGCTCAGTGATGTGGGACGTTTTCCCTTGGGTTCATGTTTGTCTGTGAAACCCATTTTTATGTCTGGACAGCATACTATTGGATAACTTTCACTGTTGCTTGTGTTTCTGTAGGAGTTGAGATGCCCCACAACTGGGACGGGGACCTACAGGGGAGAGAACACAGCAGCCACTTGGCCGTATTTTTCAGCCATGCACGAAGCCGTCGGTGGGAGGTCATCTGTGAATCCTCCCATCATGATGGACTCGGCAAGTGTGGATACTATACCCTCTGGCAGTGGCTCAACATCCACTGAGGTTTCCCAGAGCCAGGACACCGTGGAGGATGAGGAGGCCACTGAGCCATTCACCTCTGCCGGTTCTCCTCCCTACTAAAAAAAAGAAACGCTCTCAGGTCCTGTAGTTTCTGGAGAATGAGGCAGCAAGGGAGGAGTAGAGATACACCAGGCCATACAAGAGACCTCTAAAAGACTTTTAGACTTATTTGAAGTATTACTTTGCAAAAAAGAATGTTGTTTTTGGTTGTCTATTTTTCTTCTTAAAAGATTGCTCACTTGAATATTAAGTTGGATTAATTTTTGTTAAAATAAGCATGTTGCATGTAGCATGTAGCCTTTTTTTGGGAATTTAAATCCAGACAATCCAATTGAGACAATCCAATTCTGAAGAGATAACAAGGATATGTTGTGGCTTCACCATAACTCAAAAATGAACTCAATATTTATTATATAAACTTTGTGACTGGTAGCCTGTAGATTATTCCTTTTTTATTTCATTTTTCAACCTTGGTAATGAAGTGATATTTTTCACCGGTTGTCCATGTTAGGTCAGATAATTCTTTGTGTTGATGTAAAGTGTTCCAGCAGCAGAAGGACCTGCAATAGCTTGTCACTGAAAGAGATATTGAACAACGCAGGGGGTATCATAATTACAGAGCCTATAGTGGAAGTGTAGTTGGATTCTCTCTTGTCTTTTCTTAAGTCCTTATAAATTCTCCTTCACATCTTTCCTTGACCTCATGACGTTTTCCATCGAGGTTAAGGAAAAGTGGTTAGGAAAAGACGTTAGGACGTCATTTTGTTTACTTTTCGACCACAGCCCTTGTGTTCCCAGTGCTGCCCTGTCTGTCCCTCATTGTCTCTGTGTCTGTTTGTCTGTGTGTGTGTGTGTGTGTGTGTGTGTGTGTGTGTGTGTGTGTGTGTGCCTGCCGTGGGCGTGGTTCCCTGGCTCCCGGCTCTGCTTCACCTGCACACCTGCTCTCAATCAACTCATCACTCCTCCCAGTCAGCACACCTGCCTCCCATCATCTCATCAGCCTGCAGTATATCAACCCTGGTTCTTCAGCTGTTCATTGCCACACTGTCCTTCTGTGGTAGTTACGCTCTCGGCTCTCAGCTCTCAGTCAGTAATTATTTCCGAGTGCTATTATCCTCTTGTGCTCCAGGATCATCTAAGCCTTTGTGCCATTCCCTCTTTCCAAGCCACCATGGCCAGCCTGCTCTTCCACTGCTCACATCAGCCTCTCCACCCTCTCCTGCTGCCAACCGGACCTTCATCCCATTCCCCCACAGCAATAAAACTCTTTTCACTGGGGGCTCGATAGAGGACCGCCTCCCAATGGACTCATGCATCAGGGAGAACCACGGCCAAGTGGCTGCTGTGGCCTCACCCCCCATCTGTCCCCGTCCCCGTTGGTGGATTTTTCAGCTCCTGGTAGATATCAAATAAGGAATTTATCATTTAAATGTAGACAGACTAAAACACTACAATGTGATGCATTATGTAAAATAACAATAGTCACAAATGCTTATTTATGGAAGTGAACTGAGCTCATAAGAAACACAATATTTCACCTTATATTTTCTATATTTGTTTGAGACCTGTGTAAAGGTGAGGTACCCCTCCAGGCCCATCATTTTTATGACTTCCCTGTGGAGTATAAAACATGTCAATTTATTGCATCCCTGATCCCAGACACAAGATAGTTCTGGTCAATATTAATAAAAGGGCATCTCTCATTAATGTGACAATGTCAGATCATATTCAACTGTGAGTCTCACATGCAAAGTGAGGGGAAGAGCTTAAGTGTGATTGCTTTTAATAAGTATAATGCATGATAAATATAGCACACACTTAATAGGCATGTGGACAGTTGCGATAGCGTGACATTGTATTGATTACCACAAAATGCAGTGAAATAGCACGGTCAAAACAGACGTAAAACAGTTAACTCACCCCCAGGCCTTCTTCACCGAGTGCCTCTTCCCTGTGAAGAGGATGTCATTTTGTGTTCTCTGGGTGATAAGACTTTTTGTGTCTTCGTCTGTCCCTGTTAAATGACACATATTTCATACATATCAGAAATGGGAAAACATTAAGCAACGTCACACATCATTTTCCTCACATCATATGAAGAACAATTAATGATAGGTTGTTTCTTGAAATAAGCAGCGCGTTCGCCATGTGAATACTTGTAGCGTTACTTTTGCTCTGGCGTAACACACTTATTTTCTAACAAAAGGTCCGATGAATAACGGATGTTCTACAATACACACATTAGGAGGTGCTGTTATGACATAACTGAACGGATTGTGGATGAAATAAATGTAAACACACGTTGCATTAACGTCACTTTATTTCACAGAATAACGATGAAATAACACTAAATACCGGACTCTTACACTTGTGCTGTTTTTACGCCATAGTTCAAATGCCTGGCAGATGTAACTGGGGGCGGAGCTTTTAAGCTGCACGACTTCCGTGGAGGATGCACTGGTGCATCCTCGCTCATCGCTCCTCTGGCAAGCCTCCTCGCTCCTCGATGCACAAATAAGAGCTTTGGGACAGTCTTCAAGATGGCGCACCAGAACAACTTCCGGTTCAAGCGAGGATCGAGGAGCGAGGAAATGAAAATTAAGAGTTTTGGGATGCAGCCCAGGTTTTCTGTTCAGTCTTTGTTGGATCCTTGATTTTGTCATGAGAGATTTAATTAAAGTTATTTTCTCCAAGTTCCTGTTGTCTGATCCTGTTATGATCCCCTGCATTTGGGTCCACCTGCTCCGCTCTCCCTGACATAGACTGCATAAAGTAATACAATGTCAGAATCAGAAATACTTTATTGATCCCTGAGGGGAAACTGGGTCAAGTTACTATACAGTTGCTCACACTCTACGAGCTTAAGAGAAATTAGAATAAAATAGAAAAAAAAAAAGTCAAAATATGTGCATCAGTCAAAAATATTCAATAGTAATCGACCAATAATAATATTGTGATTCAATAGCAAAACTGAACATAAAACTTCTTATCAAATCAGATGATGTGATTTTTAACATCCCATAGAAAATTGTAATAAAGACCTATGGGTCTAAATAAACATGAGCATGGTGAAATCGGAATTAGGCCTACAAAAAAAACAGTTGTGGCCAGTTCTCAGAAGTTGTATTTTCTGTTAAAAAGATGAAACAAAACATCCCAACGAAAATAATAACTGGCCATAAATGAACAGAATCTTATAACTAATCGTGGTCATTCAACTCCTCTGGGTTATAGTGAGGAACCGAGAGTTGGTCCACCAGTCTGTCTCGCCGGCCATGTCCACTTTGTTCCCCCCCTCACTGGATGGGGGGGAGACCTTCCAGTCTCCACAACATCTACAGGGATGTCTCCTGCAGTCAGACAGATGTTGTGGAGGACACAGCAAGCAATGATGACCGCAGGAACAAAAACGTGATCCACCTCCAGGGCTTTGAATAGCAAGCACCTCCATCGCACCTTCATCATGCCAAAGGCCCTCTCTATTACGTTGTTGGCTTTGGCGTGGTTATGGTTGAAGCAGCTCTGTTCCAGCTGCTGCAGTGCTACCCAATAACCCTGTATTGGGATGATGGTCATGGGACAATACTGTCCGCCATCCCCACAATGACATACCCTGGTGGAGGGTACAGAGCCTCTTTATATATGCCACTGTTTTTCAGGACACCGGTGTCATGAACGGACCCAGGGTATCCCATGAAAGTGTTGAGGAACCGGCCCTTCCCATCACATACCGCCTGCAGTTGTATGGATGGGAAGAGCTTACAGTCGATGTAGTCCTGGCCACTGGGTCCGGCAGGGGTCTTCACACACATGTGGCACCCGTCAATGGCACCCACACACGTTGAAAAGACAGGGCTGTTAGCCAAACTGCTGGAATCACTGCCCAATCTCCCCAAGCTCTGGAACAGCAGGTAGTTTAATGACTGCATGCCGGAGTGCAGTAATCTCCCCATCTCCCTTGTGGACCAGCCTGTGGATACTGGAGCTTGAAAGGCCCGGGACACCACACTGTATGATAAACCATGTGCCAGCCAGTACAAGGTTACCAGTATAGTGATGTGATGCCCCCAGGCCTGTCTCCCGTCGGGTCCCAGACACAGCATCAAAGCCTCCAAGGACTCACGGCTGAGCCGGTAATCATGCAGGAGGTCTTGTTGTTCCCCATCAAAATAATGTTTCAGCACAGGAACAGTGCTGTTGAGGCATTTATAGACAGCCGCTGGTGGATTTTCAGGTCATGTTTCATGTTATGCCCATAAGCCAGCGAACTTTACACAATAAAATGTTTTGTCAACTAAACTAAAAACTAAAAGAAAAATAGCTTCAAGGCACACTGCTTATCATACAGTATGGTGGCCCATGTCCCAGCCCTTCATGTCCCCAAAGTCTACAGATAGTCATGCTCTTGCAGCTCCACAGGGTGCACATGTGGAGCAGAGAGAAGCCCTGCCAGTCGGTCTCGCTGGCCATGTTCGCATCGTTCCGCCCTCACAGGATGCGGTGGAACCACACAATGTCTCCAGCATCCTCGATGGGCTCAGGGATGACCCCCGCTGTGAGGCAGATGTTATGCAGCACTGCACAGGCGGTGACGACGGAGGGGACAAAGGTGTGGTCGACCTCCAGAGCCCTGAAGAACGGCAATCTCCAACGAGTCTTCATCATGCCAAAGGCCCGCTCTATAATAGAACGGGCCTTGGCATGATACAGGTTGAAGTGGCTCTGCACTCTCCCCCTCGCAGTGGTTCTCTATATGGGGTGATGATGGCCACAGGTCTTTCCATGCAGGGGTAGCCACCATCACCCAATATATAGTATTCTGCAGAGAATGGGGAAACCATAAATTAATATATTTATAGTAATTGATGAATATTGATGCACTGACAACTTATTTCGCCTCACCTGAGGGAGGGTACAGAGCCTCTTTGTAGATCCTGCTGTTCTTCAGGACTCTGGTGTCATGGACAGAGCCAGGATACCCCACTAAGGTGAAGAGGCCCTTCCCATCACATACTGCCTGCAATTGTATGGATGGGAAGAGCTTTCTGTTGAGGTAATCCCGGCCATTGGGTCCTGGGGGAGACTTTATGTGGTCATAGCAGCCATCAATGGCATCCACACACTTCAGAACACTGGACTGTTGGCCAGCCGTGCAAAGGCTTGGCCAACCTCGTCCAGTGCTCCAGCGGTGGGCAGTTTGATGACCTTCTGGCGAAGGGCTGCAATCTTCTCCACTCCAGTGTGCACCAGTCTGCAGACTGTAGACTTGGGGACATGAAAGGCCCGGGACACCCCACTGTAGGATAAGCGGTGTGCCAGCCAGTATATAGTAATTAACAGATGCACCTCATGTGAGCAGCCTTGTGTGTTCTTTGATGGCAGAATCCTCAGAAGGACCTCGACGGACTATCTCCCCAGCCTGTAGTCCGCCATGAGGTCTGTCTGGCCATCAAAGAACACAGCAAGGACCGGCACATGAGGATTTAATTGAGCATAAAAAATTGGATCTGTGTTGATCTCCATCTCCATCTCCATCTACAAAATAAAGGAAACGGTTACTTCCCACACATAAGTTTGCTAAACTGTGATTAGAACTAATCTTACATTAAATGAAACTCATTGGTACAACCAGTCGTGAAACATTACACTTGGGTAATGCTTACCTCTAAATACAGGATAGCCCGCTGCAGCCTTGCTCTCCTGCGCCTTGCGTTGTTTTGCTGTTGCTGCAGCATGTTAAAGACTGTTGTGGCACTATTAACTATTGCATTGGATGCCATCTTCCTACTTCTTCTGACATCTTCTTTTGTCTATCTGACACTTATATAGGCCTGGTACCTTCTTCTTCAATTAACCTCATAAGTTACAGCTGGTAAGGTGTCAACCCACATAATGACCCTAAATGTGGGATGTGATACCATTGAATAGAATTTGAAGGGGTCATTTGCAAGAACTGATCTGTTTTTATTTTCCTAAATTGTTTTTTGTGTGCAATCCAGGGAATATTAATGAATGGGATGTTTTGATAATATATCTTTTCTCATGAATCTTGTATTTTTTTTATTTTAATCATTCAAATTTGGATGGGTGGTTAGTAACACATTTTTCTGTGGTGTGACAAACCCAGAATGTATATTTATTTTTACTTTACAAGGACTATTGATGAAATTGGCTTAGTCATTATAAAAATGTCTTATCTGTTTTTGCAAATTAACCATTGGTCTGCAATTAATGACAGAAATGTAAACACAAGCAAATGTGTCAAACAGAGTCCACAGTTGACGGGGGGGCTTATCGTTTGTGAGTGAACATGGAACAGTTAACACGGCTGTCAGCGGATCCAGCTGTGCCGCCGTCATCAGAAACGGACGTCGCTTCACGTGACGCTTCAGAGGAAACGACCGTCTCATGTCTCTTAAAACATATTTCCTCGTTTCCTCTCTCCTCGCATGGTTTCCTTGCGTCTCTCCATGCTTCCCTGGTGGGAGGGACTAATACGCAAGGATGAGACGCAAGTGAGGGAAACAGGGATGCAATTAAGAGCTTTGGGATGCAGCCATTGAGGCAGGAAAAGGTGTTTTTAGACATGGCGTTTTCAAAATAAGAGTCCATGCCATATTTACTCTTTATACTGTCATTGGTCATTTTCTGTTTAAACGGAGAAAGAGAATTTTAAGGACAAATGCTTTTTGACATATAAAACGGTTAAAATGGACTTGGACTTATATAGCGCTTTTCTAGTCTTCCAACCACTCAAAGCGCTTTACACTACATGTCAGCATTCACACACACATTCATACACTGATGGTAGAGGCTACTAAGGTGCCAACTTTGCCCATCAGGATCTAATGTAAATACTCATTTCACACACCGATGGCTATGCCTTCGGAGCAATTTGGGGTTAAGTGTCTTGCTCAAGGACACATCGACATGTGACCTGGAGCAGCCGGGGATCGAACCACAGACCTTCCGATTGGTGGACAACCTGCTCTCTCTAGTTTGTATGATTTGTGAAAGGTATTTGAATGTTAATTACTATTGCTCATATTGTATATGTTAATGGTGTAGAAGAATATAATAATAAGTAGAATATATTTAAGCCAGTGAAGAAGTAGTTGCCAGTAGTCACTACGTGATGAGTGAGTTCAAGTATGGACGCCACCGAGAGTGCTCCTGAAGTAAACGGTATTTTCTCATATTTCTACAGAAATTAAATGTGCTGCACCAGAGTGAGCTACGCGTCATTCTTATCCGTGTAACATATACAATAGGTTATATCACTCAAACATATGTCACTCTTTATATGTGTAGTACTTCTCATATAAACATTTGTAGTGCTTCACACAACACACATTATGCCGTATTGTAAATTGAATTAAAGGTAGGCCTAAGTATACGTATAAGTCGTCATGAACACTGTTCTGCTCATCTGTGAGAGATCATGAAACACAGCGGTAAAACAAAACAAAGGACAGCCGATGCAGCTGAGCCACACGTCATATTTAACTGACGCCTTTTTAAAATGACGGCTCCGAGGGAAGAATGTCTCATTTTGTCAAAGTAAAAAAATCTATGTCAAAAGCACTTAACCGCACGTGACAAAAAGGGGAAAAAGTGAAGAATCCGCTGACTAAAAGACACATGCCTCTTTTTACACTGAACTGGCCAGTATTCTGTGTGGAAGCGCCTGTGCCAGCCCTAAAAATGTAATTGAAGGGGGAAAGCATTGACCAGCAGAGGGATGAAGGAAGGAACTATAGTGTGAACAGAGAGAAGACTGGGGCCCCCTCAGAGCTGAAGTGGACCAGAAACACAACTGAGTCCCTTTTCTGTTGGTCCACTTTAAGAGGACTGAGTTTGGTTCGTTTTAAAAAGGACTTAGTGGCTAGGACAGCCAATGTAACCTACATTGGCTGTCCTTGGATACTGTTCTCTGACACAAATCCAGCCATCACAAAATGTCTGACTGTCTGAAAGTAAACAAAAGCATCCCAGTGTTGGTCCATTTGAACATGCATTATGCATTTTAGGATCCCGGATGGGGACGTGAGTGGCTGATGGTAGCGGAGATGTGTGTCCTTCCAAACAGTGTCAGTGTGCACACCGTAGGCCTTTCCCATTTCCCAATTTGTACCGGCTCGACTCCTCTCCTCGACTCTTAGTCCCTCCCACGGGAGATACGAGCGGAGGAGGCGAGGAAGAGATGCGAGGAGAGAGGAAGCGAGGAAATATGTTTTAAGAGAAATGAGACGCCCTTTCTTCTGAAGCTTCACGTGAAGCGACGTCTGTTTTCTGATGACTGCAGCAGCTGTCCACAGCAGGATCAGCTGTCAGTCGGCTTTAACAGCTGTAGAGACTTTTGATGAAGTTTATATCTGAACTGTACTAATATTAATAAAGACACA
Organism: Sebastiscus tertius; assembly: GCA_916701665.1. Classification (NCBI taxonomy): domain Eukaryota; kingdom Metazoa; phylum Chordata; class Actinopteri; order Perciformes; family Sebastidae; genus Sebastiscus; species Sebastiscus tertius. The sequence continues at coordinate 11,422 of CAKAOH010039631.1, forward strand.
GTTATCAATGGCAGGGGTGTTTTCTCGAAAATCGAGAATTGAGATGCAGCATGTGTATGACAATGTGCCACTCAATACAAAACTTGTGCCTAAATATTTCCCTTATTCCTGTGCTGGTTGAAGATGCCTGTGGAGTTGGGATGGAAATGTATGCAGTAGAGTGAGTGTGTGAATACATCCATATACTGAGGCTCCCTCTCCCTACCCAGGTGTTTCCACACAGCTCTCTGACAGCAACAGGCAATTATACACATGCCAAAAAGTTGCAAACAGCTTGCAAAACGTGTCCCAGAGATAACTTGTGGTTTGGCAGAATGTGTTTAGACGCTGGCATAGATGGTGATTCCTTTTTGGGTTTGGTCTTTTTAGGCCTCTTTTAATCATTGATTTTTAGGGGTTTGATCTAATTTTCTTCTCTTTTTTTCTGTGAGGCAGGGGATTTTTCTTCTGTTTTTGATTTCAGTATTTGATATTCATAGAACTGGCCTTATTTTTCAGTGTATTTTGTGTGGCAGCAGTGTGCTGGGTTTGTTGTGCCAGTCGATGCTGCTGAACAAATGAGAGAGATTCTCAGAGGAAGATGAAAGGACCGGCGTCAAGAATTATAATCTAAAAGTTGTAAATAAAAACATCAAAAACTTAAAAAAAAGGTCAGCGAGTGACATTATAACGCATTACATAATTACATAGTTACATAAGTGCATGTAAGCATGATTGTGGTTTTGCAGTTGACTCTCAAGTGGAGCCTCCAACCAACACAGATTTAACACCAGTGAAAGCATTGCTCCCAGGTCACATAAAGAAAGCAAGCTGTCCTTGAGCCAGGTGTAAGTAATTCGGATAGATGTGTGTTCACAGCTTTTTTTTCAGCAGACCACGAGATCGATCACAGATTTACTGATGCTGAAATGGAAAAGATGCGTATGGCATACTCTGAGGAAGCAGAACAACTGCGAAACGTTAGGGACTAGAGGCTGAACTGGGCCCAACCTTGACACCTTTTTATGAAAACTGCCACTGTTTTAATTAACTGTTTCAATCCTTGATGGCAGACCCTTTCATCTGCAATTGGGGGACTTTTTTTAATAATTTGAACTTAATAAAATTGGAAATTTTAGCATGTCAGTTGAGGATCTGCCATAACAGGCCTACTCATCATCACCACCATCTAGGCTGAAAAAGGTTCTTTTTGAGAGGAATTGGACTCTAAGGACACTGAAATCACTAACCTCTCCAACTACCAGTATCCAGTCTCCATCCATCCAGGTCCAGTGGACACCAGAACCCAAAAGCAGCGGCAGCTACAACATTGGAGTCTGCTCGAGACCAAGGACCAGAGGTGGCTGGGCCTCCGGAGTAGGCCTCAGTACTGACCATGGCTTCTTCCTACAGGTTCAAGGCGGCCCACTCCAGCCTAGCAGCAGGTAGTGCAGTGACACAACAGAGTAGGAATCTAACTAGGGACAGTATGATGAGGCTAGAGCAGCTGTTGCTAGAATCAGTCAGTGACAGCCACTGACTCTGTCCCACCTACAGAAAGATCCCCTTTTATATAAGGTACATTATTGCAGTACTAATGCACTTTGAACACAATCAACCATTTACATTGTGTTATGTGGACTGTGTGACATTGTCTTGCAGTGTCTGACAACACCCTTAATATTGTGGAACTACCAGAGGATAACCTTGATCCAGTGAGTATTATTCATCAAAGCATATAGGCTTGGCACCTGTCAACACTAAGTTTTATGGAATGTGGCACTTCTGCAGCGGATGATGAGGAGACCGTGTCAGTGGACTCCAGAAGGCTCGAGGTATCATGTCAGTCTTGTGGAAATACTTATTAAGTCCATGGTGCTCATAGAAAATATCATAATTGCAACAGGATCCAGATGCCGTGCAGCCTGAGAGGCAGCCTGGCAACGCCTCCGTCCACCAGGAGATTTAGCCTCTCTAACAACTTACTTCAGTCTAAGGAGGCTTATTGGCATGGGTAACATATGTTTACATTACTAAGCAACTGTGAATTAAAATCAAAATCTGCTCCTCTCACTAGGTTCCATGGTGGAGAGGAAGTCGTGTTGCTCTGGCTCTACCTGTTTGGCGATGCCGGGAAGCTGCTTGACATCCTCCTGGATCCACCTTCTCACATATGTTCACATTATATGTATAATTTTTTGTCATATGGATTGTCTATGTTGTATTTTCATTATGTTGTTACTCCATACACACGACATCTATTGCACGTCTGTCCATCCTGGAAGGGGGATCCCTCCTCTGTTGCTCTTCCTGAGGTTTCTTCCATTTTTTTCTCTGTTGAAAGAGTTTTTTTTGGTTGAGTTTTTCCTTATCCAATTAGAGGGTCGCACTGTAAAGGACAGAGGGTGTTGTATCCTGTACAGATTGTGAAGCACCCCGAGGCAAATTTGTGATTTGTGATTTTGGGCTAAACAAATAAAATTGACTTGACTTGAGTACTACCTGAAGGACATCCACACCATGCATAATTCCTGCTGTGCTAATTGATGTGTGTTTTACAGCACACACTTAGAAAAAACAAATAGATTTGGTAGAGCAGAAAATCAAATATCACAAAATAAAGCTGCAGGACTTGGACATAGAGATGAAAAGAAAGACTGAGGAAAATTGATTTGGAAATCCTGAAACTAGAAAGAGAAGTAAGTGATCATTTCAATGCACACCGTAAGCATGACTGTAACATAATGCATTAATCATTATTTACTTCTCTCCCAAGCTCCCAGCAGACAACTGGTTATGAAAACTAATCACAAAATTGTATGCTATGATGTGAAATAATGTACATACACACACACACGGAAGTGTTAACATTCATGATCCTTTATGGTTTAGGAATACATGAAAAAGTCAACTAAAAATAATAAAACATATTGGTCTCTGTCCAGTCTGCCACTGATGTTCAGGAAATATTGCAGCATTGTCCCAGTCCATGTCCAAGGCCACTCTGGGAGCCCTTTCCTTCCTGAGACAGGCAATGTTATGAAGGACAGTACAGGCAATAATAATGTCACAGGCCCTGTCCGGGGTGGTGAAAGCACTGGAAACGAGACTTTCAAAGGCCAAATAATATTTCTATTCGGGCCCTGGTTGTAGGTGGGCTGTGCTGCTGGCTGGGGATCTGCGAAGGGAGTGAGAAGAAATGGCTGACAGGTATAACCCTCGTCTCCCAGCAACACGCCAGAGAATTCACCTGAGAACACAAAATGTATTCATTACAACTCCATAAATAGCAGTCAGTAAAACTTTGACACTATCATAGTATTCAAGGTGCTTAATCAATGCATTTTGTGTGGCTTACCTTTTGACAGTCTCTGGTAAATAGTACTGGCACGAAAGATGCGGGAGTCATGGACCGAGCCAGGCCACTGTGCCTCTACATTACTGAAGACGCAGTAAGCATCACAGATCATCTGAAACAATAAGATGTGTTAAGGTAATGAATGCATAAAATCACTCATAACGCATTCTTACCTGAACATTGATACTATGGTAGGACTTTCGGTTCACAAACTGAGGGGCGTTTTAGTCGAATGTGAGTGCAGTCCAGCACACAAATAACATTAGGGAAACCTGTAACACCAAATAGTGAGTAGGCCATACTGAAACTGTTCTAATGTAATACTTTCTTTTTTGTAATCTGAAAATCATGTTACCTGCAATTTCGTAGAATTCTTCTTTTATGAAGCATGTTCTCCTGTGGCCGGGGAAGGTAATGAAGATGTGCGAAAATCCTTTCAAAGCCAGATACACTTGTCTGATGGAGCGGCAAATGGTGGCTTTGCTCAGGTTTTCAGCATCTCCTACTGCATATACAGTGCCTTCAGAAAGTATTCAGACCCCTTCACTTTTTTCACATTTTGTTATGTTGCAGCCTTATGCTAAAATCAATAAAATTACTTTTTTCCCTCATCAATCTACACTCAATACACCACAATGACAAAGTGGAAACAGAATTTTAGAAATTTTTGCAAATTTATTAAAAAGGAAAAACTGAAATATCACATTGACATAAGTATTCAGACCCTTTACTCAGTACTTAGTTGAAGCACCTTTGGCAGTGATTACAGCATCGAGTCTTCTTGGGCATGACGCGACAAGCTTTGCACACCTGCTCCATCAGGTTGGATGGGAACCGTCGGTGGACAGCCATTTTCAGGTCTCTCCAGAGATGTTTGATTGGGTTCAAGTCAGGGCTCTGGCTGGGCCACTCAAGGACATTCACAGAGTTGTCCCTAAGCCACTCCTGCGTTGTCTTGGCTGTGTGCTTAGGGTCGATTTTAGCATAAGGCTGCAACATAACAAAATGTGAAAAAAGTGAAGGGGTCTGAATACTTTCTGAAGGCACTGTAAGAACACGCCACTTGCAAAATATCTTAGCCCAACACAGACCATCTGGTTTGGGGTAAGTTGGAAAACAAGCCTTCAAGTGTGGTCATAAATGTTGACAGGATAAGATAAGATAAGATAAGATAACTAAACCCTTATTAATCCCCGGAGGGAAATTCAGGTGTCAAAGCAGCAACAGCAGCAAAAGAGTGAAACGCAGGTGAGGTACAGGTATACAAAAATTATAAAAACTTCTGTGGCTGGGGAAGGTAATGAAGATGTGCAAAAATCCTTTCAATGCCAGATACACTTGTCTGATGGAGCGGCAAATAGTGGCTTTGCTCAGATTTTCAGCATCTCCTACTGCAGATATAAACATGCCACTTGCAAAATATCTTGGCCCAATACAGACCATCTGGTTTGGACAAGCCTTCAAGTGTGGTAATAAATGTTGACAGTTTATAAAATAAGATAAGATGAGATGAACCTTTATTAATCCCCGGAGGGAAATTCACTGGACCGTGTATGTTCAGTCTATGAATTTGTGGCTAAATTGTTATACAAATAGTCAGTGGTCATGTCTATAATGTTAAATCCAGTGGTGCATGTCCATCAGGCCCGGGGAGGACATGAACCTCATTTATCATATATTAGACTACATTGTGTTATCTAATATGATAATATAGGCAACATTAACAAAAGGATTAGACACTTCTGAAGACTGAAATGTATATTTCACTCACTCCACCATCCCAGCAAAGATTTGCTTCATATAGTAGACCTACCAAAGTTGTTCAGCTGGACATGTGGTAACTTTTGGATAATGTAAGAGTTTGTCCAAACATAATAAAATGAGTTAATATTTCATTTAGCTCACTAAATGCTTGATAATGTAATGAACCAGGACTGGGTTAAAGACAGATGCGTGTACAGCTGGTGGTACCATGAGCTGGTCAGCTTATTATTAACACGGTGCGTTTCCATGTAATGTAACAACGGATGTTTCTCTCATTCAGCAGCCTTGTTATGTTCGTTTAACGTTACACTCCGTTGTCACTCACCGTTCCGTCATCTACCGTTTTTGTCCTTCCTCTCTGTAGACGGCCAGAAGCTTCCGCACCTCGATGTCTCACCACACATCTGTGTTGTTCTCGTCCGTCGTTCACCTCAGCTGTGTCTGAAAACATTCCTGCTGCCGTCACACAGTTTGTTTATGAGCCACAGTGACCTGTGACAGTTATGTCACCGACTGTGCATACTCATTTTCAACTGAATAGGTTTGTCCCGCCCCGTTTCTTAGCGACCCTGGTCCGTACCATCAAAATGGACCCTTGTCCTGACCTACTTGTCGACCTGAGTTGCAAAGGCGAGCCTGTCGACGCGGGTTAACCCTTTCATACACACAACCAACCCTGGTTCAACCCTGGTTCGGTGTCAAAGGGGTATCAGTCAGTCAGTCAGTGACAGATTTTTGTGTTTTGTAGGGCTAGCCCTCTGCGGTTCAGATAAAAATGACCAAACTCTTGTCTGTTGAACTTCACAGTAAACCAACTTACTCACAAAGGCAATCAGACTAATTACCCGCCCCACCCTTCTAACCATGCATACATACAGTATAAGCATCCCTGAGCAGCACACAGTGTTTGTTAAAAGAATACAGCTAAATGAAAACAGCTCCAGATTATGTCCTAATACACTCCACGCCAGAGGCCTTGGCAATTGCTGAAGCTAGCAGAGGAAGAATGAAAACGGGGAAAGAAAGTACAACAGAGAATGATAAGTGAGAGTGGTTGCTGCGCCACCAATGAGATGCACAGAAAATTAGATTTGCCGTTTCCCTCTGAATGTTAATGCGGTAGAGTTGGGAGCCGTGGGCTTAATAAATGACCTTGGTGTTAATGCATCTGTGACTCTCTTCCACTCCCTCACATCCTCATCGTATCGACTATTTTTCCCTCACTGTGTTCATTTGAACTCCTCATTATCTTGATATTTTCAGAGAGGTTCGTCTTGGCTTATTGAAATCCTTTTGCTTCTGGCTCGCGGAGTCGTACTCGGGAGTGAAGAGAAATCTTGTGCGCCGACGCCTCGGGACTTCGGCAGCTTTGACAGTGAATTATAGTATTTAGCCTGAAAAAGCTTTTTGTCTGTAATTTTGCACAGTATGATATGAACCATTCCATCACTGTGAGAAATGTCAATGTAAGATAGCGATGATTGGTTTAACAGTTTTTATTTAATCTTCAGTTCATGTAGTTGGAAGGCACAGGGTCAGTTTAGCAGCTTTTACATTCATTGAAGTTCTAACTCACAGGCTCCGGCCTCTACTGGACTATCTGGGCAATATTCTCCTCCAATCACGCACACACATTCTCTCACTGAATTTCACATTAACGTAGCCGGCCAATCAGGACTTGCCTACCCAAATATGTGCGGACCTCACAGTGTGCATCTTTCCCTCTCAAGACGATTCGATACACATCTCAATACATCAAGCTACCAAATTATACTACTACAACTGTAGATTCTGCATATTTTCACATTAAACTCTGTGAAATTAGAGTTGAGTTGGACCAAAGCACACTTGGTGATTGTTGGAAAGAGTAACGGCGACGGTTTAGGTGAGTTTTATTTTGTTTCTGTCCAGTTTGAATGAAGTGTTTTACGATGCTCCCCTACGAACAGCTGATCTCAACAGAAACAAAAATACACGTGGTTGATGGCGCAAGCTGCACGGAGAGGTGGGGGCAATCGTACTCGGGTGCCTTGGCGGAGGTCTGCGCTCTCCGAGTGCCATCCTAGTTTCAACTGTTGTTTGCCTTATATCTGTAATGATGATGTGATGGAATACAATGAATTTGTGATGACATGGTGTCCCACGTTGTGAAACCACAAGGTAAGATCCTTATTATATATACATACTTATATATAAACACAAACAGCATTCAAAATCTACTGGAAACAGTGTTATATCACTGCATCCACTGACAACAGCCAAAAAGTAGACTGTGAACAATGTATTGGCACCACGAGCCCCGTAGCCAACGCAGGAACTTTCCCTCAGAACTAGGGAACCTTTTGAAGGAACTCATTGCTTTTCAACCGCAGGAACCAGAGTCTAAATTAAGTTTTCTGGGGTCTTTTTACCCCCAAAAAGGCCCTGATGGGGTAGTACTTTCTGAAAGTACCGGAACTTTCAGGGTGGAGTTTGCAGGGATGACGGTCGCTGATTAGTGAAGCACACACGCAGCGTTGCTGCTTCAACTCGAGTACTGCTTCATTCATAAACTAGGAAGTACTCTAGTATCAATTTAGGACCATTTTAGGACAAGGGGATGTTGATAACATTGAAAATAAAGTTAGGTTCTGCTGTCGGCTTCTCAACACATTAAAAAAGAGAGAGAGAAATCTCGAGGGCGAGCGGTAACCTTAGAAGAGGGTGACAGCGCGATTGTTAGGTTTTGGTTTGGTTTGGACCCCAAAGCAGAGACGGACACAGGTAAGTTGTTGTGTTAATCTATTGTCTTTTGTCTTGCAATAAAAAAAGAAAAAAAAAATTAAACAGTTTATTTTCCAACCAAAAGGAGAAATGCAAACAGGGAGCTGGCTGACTCCTGGAGGTATCACCGGCAAGGAGAGAAATGGAACACGAGGACTGAGCACATGGAATAACTCAGTCACAGGAGACGCAGAAATTTATGAAGCAGCGAGGCACACAGGATAACCTGAGCACAGGAAAAAACACAGCTACAGTAAGTATGGGGATAACAAGCAACATTAGAAAAATAGCAATCTACAAAACCACTGGGAGAGAAGGTACTCATAGCACTACCGAACGACACGGGATTATCTGGCAGCATAGTGGAGTGAAGACCGGGCTTTTATTGAGAGGTTGATGAGGTGAGTGGAACCTGGTGTTCCACGTCTGCTGCCGAAGGAGGAGCCAGCCACACCCTCTCTCTCTCTCTCTCTCTCTCTCTCTCTCTCTCTCGAGAGAGAGAGAGAGAGAGCAAACACCAAAAGACCTACAAACAAAACCAAAACTAACAGAATCATCACAGCGATGGTGCTGTGAATAAGAGAAAGAAAAGTTATTTTTGATTGTTTCATGCCGGTTTTGCTCCGAGCACAAATAAATAACCCCTCAAACACTCAACAGATGATTTACTGTGGAGACCGACTCTCTTAGTTTCATTTTCCTCCGCTGCATTTCATTCATTAGATCCAACGTGCATCAGTAAATATCGGCGCAGTGAGACAAAACTCACTGAAGCGTGTTCTTTAGATGAAACGGGCGGACACACTGTGTGTTTACCCCTGTGACCACCAGCAGCCCTCGTCTCATGTCATGTTGCTTTTTCAAACGTCAGCGGGCTCATTTGCCTAATCTTCGCAAGCCTTTATGGAAATGCAGACAACAACGGGCTGAAGGAATGGTACATGGTAAATGGACTTGCATTTACATAGCGCCTTTCTAGTCTTCCGACCACTCAAAGCGCTTTACACTACATGTCAGCATTCATCATTCAGTCATACTAATACATATCATACACTAAAATCTGACATGTTGATCTTACAATGTTTTGTACTATATTTGCCCTAAAGGACGACACATAATGTAGAAGTGCTTTCTGATCTGAAGCCCATACCGGCAGGACATTTGTCAGTTTCACTTTCTGACGTATCAGAAGTCAGATTTCCATTTAGCACAAATTTTAATCACATTTCCAGTTTCAATCCAAAATTGTTATGTAATATTAGGAGTTTGGTACATCAAGATAAACAGCTGGTGGAGCTAATTATACCCCTGCGACAACGTAGTCGGGGAACTTCAAATTTGGTATGATGGTTAGCAGTGTGGTCTAGTTGTGCCTTTTAGGGGTTAGAAGTCCACCGTGGACACAGAGTCCAGGTGTTGAAATACAAGCAAGTAATGAAGTGGTTAAAACCTAGAGAGCATCAACAAGACAGACCATATTTGTCTTCTACTGACTTTATCCTGATGAAGGTGAGATAATAACAAGCTAGATTGTGCTCAATAGACTGATTCCATTAGTTCCTAAAGGGCAAAACCTTTGGCCCTACTTTAGTAGGGGTCAAGCAGTGAGCGGGGGTGAGCCATGCTCACTTCTGCCTTGTTCTCCAGTTGGTGCCATTAAACCATTGCAGAAGAAGAGGACATGAGAGATTAAAAGAGCTCCAGTCAAATGATGGAAAACCATGTGGAATGGAAATATGACATTTCTGTTTGTTTCATGTATTAATGTGAGGAAGGTTACAGTTTCCTCATCGCCTCACACAGATCTGATGTTTTAATCTGCAGCTATTTTTTTTTTTTTTTTATCTTGTCAGTGGAGCGGATGCTTCAGTGAACGTTTAAGTCACATGCTTGTATGTCATGATTAATTCGCTTTGTCGCATTTGGTTTTTATTGATTTTAATCAATTTTTCCACCTCAGCCAAGCCTTTTTTTTTAAAAGCTTTTTTTTTCTCGCACTTTTCCACTCATGGATGGAAACGTACTTTGAGAAAACCATGGTTACCAAATGATCTAGGCCACTTCCTGGAGTCATCACGATCAGCAGATGGATATAGTTCATCTTTGGAATTCATGCTGAAATTACAGTCGTGTGTTGCGCATTAGCAAATCCAACTGCTGATTGCGAGGGCTGTCAAGATTGTTTATTCATTCATTATCCATAACCGTTTATCCTATTCGGGGTCGCGGGGACAGATCGCCAGACTATCACAGGGCTGACACATAGAGAGACAGACAACCATTCACGTTCACATTCACACCTACGGGACATTTAGAGTCAACATTTAACCTAACCTGCATGTCTTTGGACTGCGGGAGCAAGCTGGAGAAAACCTACGCTAACATGGGGAGAATATGCAAACTCCACGTTCTAATCCCAGCTCATCACATACTGCCACATTGTCATGCGCCACTTTAGCTTTTGGTGTAAAAAAAACACTTAGTTACCCACTTTAGGTCTAGGCAATAAAACCACTTAGTTTCAGGTTTAGGAAAAAATGACATGATTGGACTTAAAATGACTGTTTGCAAAGTGAAAATGAAACTGAATGTTGTGAGCATGGGACACGAATGAACAGCCCTATAGGAAAAAAATGATTTAATCATTTAAATTCAACATTGGAAGCCACAGACGTCCATGGTGAGAGACGGTTAACTGAAGTTAACGGACTGAGATCATATGTGAAAATGTGTGGCAATGTGTCTCACTTCTTTCATTTTTGAAGGAACATAATGTTCATTATTAGTCTCCACAACATGTCATTTGTCTTTGAGAGTTTGTGCTCATTTCACGGAATTGTGAGACAGTGTTGGCTGAACACTGTGTTGCTTCATTCCAAATCACAGCCATTGTCTTCCTCCCCTGCTTGGCCATGCAGCCACATGAGCCAGGCCTCTGTGTGAAGCCCACAGCAGTAATCTATATTTCATAGGCCCTCTCCATGAATAGGTGAAAAGTGTGGTGGTGCCAGCAGGCCTCACCTCAGGACTAACCACACTCTTGGCAGAGAATGTTGGATTAATAGCTAATAATACAAAAAAAGGAGCCTGAAGCTAGCAGCCAACAAGCTGCAAACTCAACAACATTCTCACATGCTTTTTCTTTTTCTTGCATCTTTTTTCTCTTCCCTTCATTTTGCTGAAGCAGCAGGTTAATAGATTATGAATCCCCACTGATTAGGACATCAAGAAATCATGACCCAGTGTACTGTCTTCTCTGCATGTCTGAGAGACTGTGGATGTGAAGTCAGGTTAGACCAGTACATGTGATACTGTACTGGCCTTTAATTACAAATCTCATATCAATCAGTCACTGTGCTTCACCTCAGATATAATGGAGAAACGTATTTTTGAGAAAGAATATATAGAGGATAGAATAATGCTTTCATTTAGGATTAACCAGAGGAGACATCAGAACAAGGGATGTGTGATTGTGTCTCTACAGGGGAGGAAGAGGAGGCCGACCTACTAATTTCAGTTTTCTTCTTATCATAAACATACATATCAAACAAACTTCCTGTTATAACATATGTTTATCTTATTATAGGAAGGAGGAAGCGGTGCACGGGGAATGGATACATCGAGGTATATGGCTCATTTACACTATTTCATTAAGTTCTACTTCATGCTTGTGTTGAGACGGCAGATTCTGCTGTTACTGAGCGCGGTGGATGACATTGTGATAAGTATGTGTACACTAAGCAGGATTTTAAAATGCATACCCCATAATAATATTACTCCTGCATGGAACGCTACATAATTCACTAGGCGTAAAATACACTGTAAATAGGCCTGATGTTATCCGACCACCAGTTCCAAAAGCCTAGCTTCCAGTTGCACAGGTAATGTTCAATGACGCCATGTATTAGCCATGTGCGTTTGTTTACTTAGAAACAACAAAAGATCTGTGGACCATGAATGAAATGACTATACCTCAGAGTAGATTTATTTATTCTCTATCACATCATGTTGCTCATCACAGCCACACATCTACCTGTAGGCTTTTGGTGGAGCTGAGTGAATGGTTGTCATTGTGTCAGTCTCAAAACAACAGGGCTACCCGCTTGGAGGTGTGTGCAACCATGGCTGGGAATAGTAGTCAAAAAAAACGGAAGATAAACACCTTTCATTTCCTATATTTTTCACAATAAAAGACCCCCGTTATTTTTTCTGCTTGTACTCTTCCTCTGCTGCAGTATAATTATTAGACTTGTTTTAAGTTACTTGAAGAATAGCCACTAACAAAGCTCTGCTATTTCGGTGACACATTTCATTTCCTATCACATTTTCACAATAAAACCCCTTAGATTGTTATTTAAAAGCTGTGTTGGGTTTTCATCAGCAGCAACTTAAAAAAAAGCAGATATCTGAAAGAACAGAGACGCAGGAAAGACACTAAACTCACACAGAATAAGAAAACGGAGATTAATAAAGTGAATTAATGTACAGCTGTGTGCTGTGCTGCACTGTTGTGTTACATGCATAAGATGCACTTATCGTTTCAACTGCTGTGTATGGAGTCAGATCAGTCTTAATATTAATGAATGCACACCGAAGGATTCACAAATATATTTCTAATTCACACACAAATATTTCTTGTTTTAAATAAATGTAATAGAAATCCACAAATATATGTATTTAAAAGTATTTGCAAGTTTCAAAGAGAAAGAAAAGAAAGAGAAAACACATACAAAAGTAAGAAAATGGAAAAATGGAAGCAAAACTTGTCAAAGAAATGATGGACTTCAAAGTCCATAATGGCTTTCCTCCTGAGGGCCTCAGTAAACATCAGAGGTAAACTTTAAAGAGAAGAGCTTCAACATTTGTGCTCAAGGGTAAGTATTAATGTTATATTCCATCAATCACAACAAGTCATTTTGTTCTGTTCTGTTATATCAAGCTTTTTTTGACCAGATGGAGTTCTTCACTACATCTGCAGAAGATGAAAAGACAAGGAGCATTTGGCAAAGGTTGTGTTATCAGCTGCTGAGGCCAACCAGGTTTTTGAAGAGCTGTACTGCCGCACTCTGGGCTTTCACCGTGGTGTGGAGAAAATGCACCATGCAGTGATCAGCCGCTATTATTGGCCTGGAATGGAAGCTGACACCCGCAAATGAGTAAGTTATAAGGGTCGCCCAAATTTACCTCAGTTTTTTTACATGAAGGCTTCATTAACAAAACAATCCTGTTAAATGCAAAATCAGTAATTAAATGAATTCTATTCAAACATTCATATGCGATTACTTAGGCCTACTGTGAAATTTGAATGAAGTTTATGCGTAAATTCAGTCAGGAAGACTAGGGGTGCAATCTCATTCATTCTCATTCATTCTGGGTCTCTCTCTCATGGGCTATTACTATGTCAGCTGATTATGGGAGTCTCTCTTTTCAGTGACCAATCAGATCTTGCCATATCTCCCTAAACCAATCACATTGCTGCTGTCAAAAGTTTAAAACTGTTCTCCTCTATGCTGCTTTCAGTGTCAGTATCAGCACAAACGGATGCGACCCCTCCACCACCCCATCACCTCCAGATTCATCACATCAAAGCAATCCTGCTCCACTTCATTCATCCGATCTGCATCGATCTTTTCACTACCACCATCACCAGTGTCTAGACCTGGGGGGAATAATCCTAAATCCAACTACGGCATCACTTCCCTCTTATGTCACATTGGGTCTAAATCGCCAAAGACTGTTACTATTCATAAATTTGTGCACTCTGTAATAAATCACAATTCAATTCATACGAGTCTCTCCTCATTGAAATATTTTAATAGACAACCTGACAGACCTGTGCTGAGTATGTGGGGAAAAGGATCCTGGGGAATGGAACCCCTCAAAAAGGAACCTGTGGATCATTGGGTAGGAAAGCTTTAAAGTTCTTTACATGGAGAGTGCAATCTTAATTAAAAAAACCCCCCCAGAATTTCTCTACCTACTTTTAGATTGAACACACATCATGCAGCCTATGGTTCCACTGGGTGTGTGTGTTGCTAAACCCAACATGGATGAGGACTTTTTGAACCTGGCCTGCACACCATTTAATATTAAAAGTTACTGCTGATGCAAACCGAACATTTACTACTGCTGCTGCAGCTTCACATTAAAAGCGTTAAACTGGAAAACATTTCTTAAGAGCAAGTTTGTTTTTTAGTAATACAAGTTTATTTTTTGTAGAAAAAATTGTTGTCGTTCAATCTGGGAGTTGCTGTTTTCATTTTTTATTGGATTTGATTCATATTTTCAGACAACAGTGTTTTGGCCTCAGGATACTACAGTGCCTTCAGAAAGTATTCAGACCCCTTCACTTTTTTTCACATTTTGTTATGTTGCAGCCTTATGCTAAAATCGATAAAATTAATTTTTTTCCTCATCAATCTACACTCATTACACCATAATGACAAAGTGGAAACAGAATTTTAGAAATTTTTGCAGATTTATTAAAAAGGAAAAACTGATATATCACATTTATATAAGTATTCAGACCCTTTGCTATGACACTTGAAATTTAGCTCAGGTGCCTCCCATTTCCCTCGATCATCTTTGAGATGTTTCTCCACCTTGACTGGAGTCCACCTGTAGTAAATACAATTGATTGGACATTATTTAGAAAGGCACACACCTGTCTATATAAGGTCTCACAGCTGACAACGCATGTGTCTTGTAACCTTTTTACTTGTTTTAAATCAAGTATTCACCTTCTGAAGCAAGCATTACTTTTAAAGATTTCCTTTTGTTTTTCAGTCTACCTCACTTTGATAATAACTTCTATTAGTGTCATCAGGCCAAACAAAATTATTTTTAAGTTTATCTAAACAAGTACCATTTAATCAAAATTATTCAGAGTGTATCTGACCCCATACTCTTCGACGGACCAAGATAATGTTACATTATGTCACCTCAAAGGGCTTTACAGGCCCATAGGTTTGCAAAGAAAACAGGAAGTGCTGTATGAAGTGCATGCACATTCCCCTCTCGTCTGGTGGGAGGGACTTAGGACAAAGAGGGGAGAGAGGACATAGACATATATACATAAACGCCGCATTGGACGCTTCAGCCCGTTGCAGCGATACGTCAATGTGGGCACCATACTGGACCTTGCAAGACTGGCCTGTAACCCTATACACACACAACCGAAATATGCAGGTTGTGCAATGAAATGGCAATAATTTGTTTTGAAGTGAATACAACAGCTAATGTTATTAATGTTATCAATTGTACCTTTAAAACCATTGCAAAATACATTTAAATCTGGCCTTTTCACAAAGAAATACAATAACAATTCAGGCTCACCAATTGTTTTAGTTTAACAGGTTATCCTGGGGCCATTGGAATCATGTCTAGCAGCCTTGGGCATCATAAGGTCTACCCATTGAACCCATTGAACCTTCTACACCCTAACCCAGCTGGCTTTACTTTAACATGGTAGGCTCTTAGGAATGGCCAACTACAGTCCACGCTTTATTCCAGACTTCTCTTCAATCACCCAGCCGCTGCAAAAACTCACAAAAAAGGCATTGAATGGTCATGGGAAAGCAAACACACTGATGCTCTGAACATGCTCAGTGGCAGACTAGTCAACAATCCAGTAATGAGCTACTTTGATCAGGAGAGATAAAGAGAGTGAAAAACGTCATTGTTGATGCAACCCGCGTTAGTCTTGGTGCAATCCTGGCACAGACATTCAAAAAGACAGACAAGACGCACATACTGGCATACGCAAGAGATGCTCCAAGACTGAAAGGGAAGCCCTTACAATCATTTACATCTGCTGAAATCAACATGATAACAGACCATAAGCCCTTTGGAACTCATCTTTAACAACCCCAAATCCAAACCACCAGCGCGGACTGAGAGACGGACTCTCAGTCTCCAACCATACAAGTACAAGGTGATTCACAGGGCAGGGGAATTAAATCCAGCAGACTACATGTCTCGACATCCACAAAGAAGCTCATCAACAGTCACTGATGGAGTATTATTGCTTGTAGCAGATTTAATAATTGATTAATATCAAAATATGTAGACTTAATACATACATATATAAATATATACATATATATATATATATATATATACTGTAAGTCTCAGAACTTAACATTAGACTCAATGCAGGACACCACCCGATTTTGGAAAAACGGACAACTTCAAAATTTGATATTAATCAATTAAGTCCCATAATCTCAGGGTTGCTACAGAGTTCTTGGGCATAGTGTACAGTGATTTAAGTTGTGTTATGAATGAATGAATCTTGGTCAATATGCTCAAAAATACAGAGGAACGTCACTTTGGAACACCAGTCTCCTCTCAGTATTAAAGTTTAATATGAAAACACACCTGTGCCATAGTTAATGTGCCCAGTATGTGTTTACGTTTGTTTTATTTATTATTATTAACGCTATTACTACTAACTTGTTCTTTTATTTTTGATTTGTCTCCTATAGATATGCGAAGGACAGACAGACAAAGATTCCTTGCTTTATAGTTTGACTAGTGCAGTGCCCATTCGAGACATGGCCATTCGAGACGTGGCCGTTCGGAGTACGTGCCCTTTCGAAACTGTCCGTTTGGCTCCCTGTATTGCTGCTTGCAGCGTTGTCGGGAGGCGTGGCCATTTGGAGCGCTTGCCCATTCAGAACTGGCCATTTGGTGTGGACTGCCCATTGTTCCAACAGCCTGTTATTCTGACAGCCCAATCGTCCGAAAAATGCACCATTGGACCAAAAGCCCATTAGTCTGACAGCCTGTTATTCCGAAAACAAACACCCATTGTTCTGAAGTCCCGTTGCTCCGAAAATACACTCCCTGGCCCGCCATCTTAATACACAGGATATGGGGGCTCAAACCCTTGGGCCCGATGGCGTAAAATGGTCCATGGTTGTTTGTTTGTTTGTATTTATTTATTTATTGTATGTATGTATGTAATATAAAAATATCCGACCCAAGGTCCAACAGCAAGGTCCGACGACATCATTCTGCATAATAAGTAGCCATGTGCTTCTGTTTGTCTGAGAAATGATGGAAGATTCAGTGAGAACAATGGACAGATGGAGAAAGATAAATCTGCTTTAGAGTAGATGCATTCTATTGTAATTAGTATTGTGAATGTTTGTTGAAATGATAGTTAACCTAATTTGTTAACTTGTTCGACATAATAATGATCTGAGGACTATGATGGGATTTATTTCATTTTTATTTCTTTAGGATATTTCCTTGCTATTCATCTACTTTTTCTGTTTATCTCAAGGACATCAGAATGAATTGTAAATAAATGGCATGACTGCCGGCCCTGTCCATGGTGCTGAATCAGCAGGGGTTCTGCCTTTGGCTGTCTTTCTGGCCTTACACCAAACAACATTTCAAGCAATTTTACTGTTGCAGACAAATTTCCAATCTCTGAATAAAATCATGAGAGTTTCACCTCAGTTGGTGCGCGCTCCCGTCACCCGAGTTGTTAGATGTAAGCTGATCTAAAAACAGCAATATAACACACTGATGGAAACGTTGATAGAATCTAGGCTATTGGAGAATGAACTTGTGAGATAAAAAAAACACCTTAGACATTAGGCCACTCTCATTCGGGCCATCATTCAGTAAACATTTTATCTTAGGCTAATGCACAAAACACAAAACAGGTTTTATTTCATCTTTTTTATATTTTAGCTATATAAATAACATTTTCGTCTTGAACATAATGGGCTGTAGCCACCTGTGTTGTTTTTCTATTACTGATTGTATTGTATTGTGGGCTTACACTTAGAACACACCCTGACGATGAAAAGGCCTAGTGTTTTATTGATGATTATAACAAAAAAAAGCATGATATGCAAACTATAAAAGGGTCTAATGACATGAATCTACTCTAAAACAGATTTGTCTTTCTCCATCTGTCCATTGTTCTCACTGAATCTTCCATAATTTCTCAGACAAACAGAAGCACATGGCTACTTATTATGCAGAATGATGTCATCGGACCTTCCCAGTGCAACTGCTGTCAGACCTTGCTGTAGAATATTCAATATAATAATCCTTCTTGGATGGCATCATGTAGCGCTCCATGCAGCAGTGATATTACTGGGGGCTATACTCCATATTACTCAATAACATAATATCCTTAACATTCCTTAAGACCCTCTGGCTATGGACATTTTAAAAGCCGTTCCTTCCCTTTACAATATGCCACAATTAATTCAGTCACTCACTCAGTCAGTCAGGCAGTCAGAAAGACAAACAGATAGCTGCTAGAAAAAGTTTTATTTCTCTCCTGGCAGGTTCTGTCGGAGTAAAAAACACCGCCGCCACTGCGTCCTTATGTGCAGAGCATCCCGTTGCGCGCCTGGTAACACCTTTCCCTGTGAATTTAATTAAATTTTTCCCCCCCGGAGCCTCGTGGGCCATTTTACGTCGTCGGGCCCTTGGGGTTGAGCCCCAATAAGGCCTGTGCATTAAAACAACGGTGCAGGGAAAGTGTGTATTTTCAGAACTATGGGACTTCAGAACAATGGCTGTAGGTTTCTGGAATAACGGGCAGTCGGACTAATGGGTTTAGGTCCAATGGTGCATTTTTCGAACTGTTGGGCTGTCGTAATAACGGACTGTTGGAACAATGGCATGGCACTGGATTGGCCCCGGCAGTGCTGCTTGCAGGATTGTCGAGAACCGCTCATCGCTCATTGACTCCAGGGAAGGGAAGAAGAGTTCGGTTGCAACGCTAATATGCAGCATCCAACGGCAAAAGTGAACAGCAGTCAATGAGCCGTGACTTGTGTGTGTGTGTGTGTGTGTGTGTGTGTGTGTGTGTGTGTGTGCGCGTGCATGTACATATGCATGTGCATGTTTGTGTTTGCAGGAGAGACCAAGAATTTTGAGAATGCCTTTGAGCTGAGCCATGTGAAGCTGTCTGGTATGCCACTGGCCTTCTACTCTGGGATGTATGCATACGCTGGATGGTAGGTATGGTCCTCACACACACACACACACACACACACACAAAGACTGTGGCTCGGGAGGTAGAACGGTCGTCCACTAATCAGAAGGTCGTGGTTTGATCCCTGGCCCCTGCAGTCTACATGTCCAAGATGACATCAAATAGCATTAAAGAATTGCAGAACAGAGCGTCAATAGTCTTCAATAAAACTGTAATCTGTATTCCTAGTGCTCAAAAATGCAAAACTGATTAAACAAACCAAATGCCAACTACACAATCATCTGTACAAAGACAAGCTAGCTAATGCTATCCTAATTGCATGCTAACAAAGCGCTGACTAGTCGTTCATAATTAATCTACCGGTAGCCGATCTTACAAAATGAAACCCAAAACGTTGGCCTACCTTTGTGTCTGACTGTATACTATATATACTACATTTCATGTTTTGAATCTTATTCACTGTGTAGTGTTTTGTGTTAATTCGGCAGTTCTTTTTGACACTTACAGTAAACAGCAAGTTGATGGGACTTTTACCCTTACCCTCTGAAAATGGCCGATTTGCTTTCTGCATCAAACTGCAGACAGACACAGTTGGAGACGAGCTGGTGAACATAGTGAAGCATTTAGTACCTAAAGAGTCAGATATTTTTCTCAGGAGTTCATGGAGACCAAAAATAGATTTAAAAGAGAGAGGATATTATGTCCTACTGTCAACAAATCCCATATGCAGACCCAAACCAACAGTGGATGTGTCCTCTAACAAGTATTGTATGTATCAAAGCCTGATATATAGCTCATTCCTCTATGCCATAGAGCTCCATTGGACACACAGTTGCTTGACAGTGTACTGCTTCTGTTATTATCTGTCCTGCCATCAGGACTGTGCCATTAGCTATCTGTATCTCAGTGGTGATTGTGACTTCCTGCTTGCTGATGACCAATGTGGCATACTACACTGTGATGTCAGCAGAGGAGCTCCTGGCCTCGGAGGCAGTTGCTGTGGTAAGTAATACTAATACGTTATTACCTTATTTATATAGCACGTTTAAAACAAAACGCAGTTGACCAAAGTGCTGAACATGTACATCATACCACTTCCTGCGTCCACAGTGTGACGCTACAAAATACACACACTAATTACACATCATGAGGGTTTATATCATGTGAAGACCACACCATGAACTGTAAATCACATGTAAATCAGATGATCTTTGTCACAAAAGGCTAACTTCCTGTTGTCAGTAGGTGGCGCTATGATTGTAACTCAACATGGACATGTAGATGTCTTCAGGCTTAGCGTCTTATCCAGCATGTGAAATTTGGGGCAGAATGAAAGCAAATGGGAAATGTCCGAAATGATGAGAGCAATGTTTTGTGTGTGTTTGAGTATACCAAGGACATCAAAAATGGGTTCAATAGCTAAAAGTAATTAGGGGGCACTATAGAGCTGACGTGTCACAGCCAAGCCCAATGCGATATCAGCTCGAAATAATTACTAGTTTACACATGGGTGCAAAGTTTCATGAGTTTTTGTGCATCCCAAAGTCCTCAAACATAGGTTTGTAAAATGAAAATGAATGTACAAAATCCAAAATGGCTGACTTCCTGTCGGTTGAAAAAAATAAAAAAAGTATACGTTCTTATAGGTGAGAACAATGATCCCACCATGAACATCAAAGGAACTTTTCGCAACTCTGGCTTGCGTTTGGGGGAGCTATGGAGCACTATGGCCACATCCAAGCCCAATCACTGCAGAACTATGCACTTTTTGGCAGTTCTGAAGCGTGTGCCAATTTTCATGCATAGCAAGCCCCTCAAAAATGTGATTCTGCAACATCTTTATAAAAATGATAGGTTTCCTCTCACTTCGTGCCAGGGACACCACTGGGCCATTGGCACTTTTGTGCTCGGGCCCTAATAATGAGCACGTAATAGCAGTAAATGAGTTGCAGCACAACAGAAAATAAACTTAATCAAACGCCAGCAAGAAGAGATGAGTCTTAAGCAGCGACTTAAATGATTCTGCGGTCTGAGCTGTTTTAATATGAAAAGGTAAGCCTTTCCACAGATTATGGGCGGACACCACAAGTCACCTCTGTCTATGAGTCTAGTTCTGGGGACATCCAGGAGCATCTGATTGATCGATCTCAGTGCTCTAACTGGAGTGTGAAGATGCAAGAGTTCTGACAGATAAGGTGGTGCCAGCCCATTTAGAAACTTAGAAACCAGAAATAAAATCTTGAATTCAATCCGGACACAGACCCGGACAGGAAGCCAGTGGAGGGAGGCCAAAACTGGTGATATGTGATCACATTTTCTTTATCCATTGAGAAGAAGACAAGCTGCATTTTGGCAGCCGGCAAAGAGACGAATGTTCTACACCCACATACAAAGAGTAATAGTAGTCCAACCGAGAGGTGATAAAAGCATAGATCCTATTTCCTCCGCCAAGGCCCTTTTAAAAATCTTCTTATTCATCGTTCTTTTTTACTGATCTATCTATTTATTTATTTATTTACATTTATTTATTTTTAATCTTGCCTTAATTTTATTTGCACCCCGACTGCCAGCCACCCACAAACCCCCGTCAAGCACACACACTGTACACAATCACATAATACACACCTTGATATTGATCTTTGCCCAGATCTGTTCTTCTTTTTTAATTTTTTTTTTAAATTCATATATTTTTTATCTGGTTTCACTTTGTTTTATTTTACTCATATTTGATTTATTATAAGAAGAAAAAAAATGTCTTCTCTCCTCCCTCCATTGATGACTGGTAATAGATAGAAAAGAGCAAACGCCCTGAGTTATCTACCAGGCTAACGATCTACTACTACTACTACTACTACTACTATTAAAAACTTCTTTTAGCAGCCAGGAAGGGATACTATTCAGGGCAATGAGAGACCCCGACGCGTAAAACCAACCACCAACTAGATGTCAACATAGTTTTGATTTTGAGTTATTCACATGTGAAGCCAGCCTTGGATCTCCTACAGTGGTGTGTGCTACTTGAAAGCATTTAGTTGTGGTCTCACCTCTGCTGTCAGTGATGTTTACTCCTAATATGAGCACCACAGTTACCTTCGTGCACTTTGCATGTAATTATTAGCAAAGCGTCTCCAATAGCCTGGCTTCCCAGCAGCTGGTAATGTGATTGTTCCACATCCCATAATAACAGCCACTGTTGCTTATTAGACTGAGGACTGCTATCAGGGCTATTGTAATCCTATAGCTGGGGAAGACTCATTCACTAAGAGATCTCTGATCTTTTATAATGCAGTTAGTTTTAATCCCTTGTGTACGATGAGTGATAGGAGAGCTTTAAGAAAGGTGTTAAGAGCATTTATCTGTTCTTAGAAGGCTGTGATGTGATAAAATGATTACACTCTGTTCTTCCTTCCTCAGATAGCTAGCTAAAGTTTACATCTCAAGCTTAATTTGTCTAGACGTTGTCTTAAGGAGGCTGGCCTCAAGGCACAATTAGTCATTTTAGACCACATAAATTAGGGTAATAGGTGGTTGCGGAACCTGTTGTTTTTTATTTCGGCGTCCATGTTAACAGGTTAGAGCAGCCATACAGCCGAGCCGCGTGGTCTATTTTTACCTCGAGCCGTGCGCGGTTTTACAGCAACAACAGACAGTGAAAGTGATCTTTTGACAGTATATTGACATCATAACAGTAACATTACTACACTTTCAATGTCTATATCTGTAGAATATGTCACGGACATGAAAAAAAGTCAAGATTTATTTTTAAATCAACACTTCCCGCATTCATTTCAAAATAAAAGCCATCAAGCATTTATTTTTCCTGTGGACAGAATTCCTTCATTTGTTAACATTTTTTTAATTCTGAAATATGTACAGGACGGTGTTGTAGAACATGCAGTGACTTTTAGAGCTCCATGTATGAATATAGTACAGGGTTTTAACTGTGGATTATCACTATTATTTACAAACGAGCACACATTTCTTAACCTTTTCTGAAATAAGTGAATAATGTACCTTGTCATGAGTTTGTGAGCTGATATAGTGCTGGTCACTAATTACATTCTTGAAGCAACAAATACTCTTGCTCACTTTGCTTCCTCTCTGTTTTTTCCTGTCAGACTTTTGCAGAGAAGCTGTTAGGGAGATTCTCGATAGCGGTGCCGGTGTTCGTTGCCTTGTCCTGCTACGGCTCCATGACCGGCTGCCTCTTTTCTATATCAAGGTACATTCACACACACTCACACGTCGACAGGTTTCGGGAGCAATTTGGGTTTCAGTATCTTGCCCAAGGACACGTCGACACGCGGACTGTTTAAGTTTACAACAAAGGGTGAGAGAGGCCGGACAAGTATGGGATTTGGAAGACATACTAGGAACAAATGGAGATATGGTATGGGAAACTCAGAGAGGGGAAATAGATTTCTTAAGAAACACCTCTACATACTCCCATACGGTAGGTGGCAGTATGGACCTAAAAGTTGTAATTGCAATCTCCCAAAAAACACAAAGAACAAGCAGAAGAAGAAGAAGAGGAAGAAGACGAAACATGACAAACTTACAAGGAACGAAGAAACTGGGCTGGTATTCACCTTATGTTCCAGTGTAACCCGGGTGTCAGCGTAGCACTTCCGATTGTGTTTTACAATCACAGGAAATTTAAGAGCATGGATGTATAAAAATCATTTTTATTACGCAGCTTTGTTGAATACTTGATTCTGATTGGTCAATCACGACGTTTTACGATCTGTTATTTCTTTATAGCAGACCGTTGCTATGTATAACAGACCGTTGCTAACAGACGGTCTGATCATAGACTCTGGAGGACCATGTCCGATCATGTCAATGTGCAGAAAACAATGGTGGCTGTGGCAAAAAATAGACGTTGGGTTTCCGTTACTCCATCAGAAAACACCATGGAGTATTTTTCTTAAATTGATTTTAATATATTTGGAGAACACAGAACTTTAGATTCGTGGCTAATGGCAGAAGAGTCCCCAGTGAAGAAAAAAAAGAGGGAAGAAGAAAACAGCGCAGAAAAAGCGAGAGGGGTTAAAAGACACAAAGAGCTGGGCGACAGAGAAATCAACACAATTGAAGAAGACAGATGTGAAGTAAACACTAAACGGAATACGGTATGGGCTATGGCAGTGTTTAAAGACCGGTTAATCGGAGAGACCTTGTCAACAGATATTTTATGCATCTTGTCCGACAAAA
Organism: Sebastiscus tertius; assembly: GCA_916701665.1. Taxonomy (NCBI): domain Eukaryota; kingdom Metazoa; phylum Chordata; class Actinopteri; order Perciformes; family Sebastidae; genus Sebastiscus; species Sebastiscus tertius. The sequence continues at coordinate 35,469 of CAKAOH010039631.1, forward strand.
AGGACACGTACAGATGAGTGAGGACAGAAACGTCCCTGCATCACCCTGTTGGGGTTCATTTCACAATAACGACCGACTTGCTGTACATTATCCCTTACATAATACATCCATGAGTAAGAGTTTGTTAGATGTGAGTCTGTTAATGATGGGCAGGGCAGCATAAGGAACTTACAACCCTGAGAGTATAGGTTTCATGCTCTACCGACTGAGCTAGCCGAGATTTTCTGTTTAGGCTTTCCAAAACCAGGTTTCTCAAGATGGGTGGCGTTATGTTAAGGATGGCTCCACTGTGTCATCGAGCAATGATTTCAGCCCCGCCTAAAAAATCCTGAACAAAAAAACTGACAAAAAACAGTTTAACGGTCTAACTTCACAATCCAGTACTACAATGTTCACAGTCTTTGCACATGTTTTCAGTAATTATTTTCCAACATTTATAATGTGTTTAGAGACAAATCTCTGAATTTCCTTTACACAGCCTTCAACAAATAGGCCTGCTTCACATAAAGCCCTGCACTAAAACCACTATTTGAAGCTTTGCAGTGTGTACAGTGATTCGAGCAAGTCAAACAAGTAGGTTTTGCACTAGTTCACTGCCTCTGTCTGGAGTTTGTACCCTCAATGTGCACGTTCCTCATAGTCTTTGTTAGTGTTTGAACCTATGCACGTGAGTTTCTCTGTTAAGACAGCAAATAATCACATCACGTCAGTGTGGAGTGAATATGATCCAAGATTCAAATGAGCTAGTTTTAGCTATACAATCAATTCAATGTTAACTAAGTTCTTAATGTCATTCAAATTTTTGCATATGTATACAGTATATATAGTATGTGCTTGTGTGTTCACCATAACGTTCTACGTGGCATCCTGTGAAGGACATCTCCCTGAGGTTTTGTCTATGATCCACGTCCGCAGACACACTCCACTGGCTGCTGTCTTCATACTGGTCAGTTTACTGCAATATGAACAATAACGACAACAACAACATCAATAACTGTTAATTATCATACAAAACAGACAACACTGAATATCCCTAATACGCCCAACTGAAATAACAGCCATTGACAACAATAGCAATTAGCATTTAACAAAAAATCTATAATGATCTACTGTTGATGTATCATGAAGCATAATATTGTTGCTATGGTTACTTGCATATATCTTGCATGCTGACGCATGGGTAAAGGGACTATATGTAAGTTTTTACATGTATAAACGTTTTTCAATTGTTTTTTATTGCCAATGTGTGAACGGGCTGTAACCTAACCTAAAAAATGAGACCTTCCTTGTATCTCTGGGTTTCCTCCATCAGCCTGTAGACTGCTTTTAATGTGAAGAATGTGGGCCGGGAAAATCAAACGGATCTGATGTCATGCACGCTCGTCAAGTGCCTTTATTTTCAGCTCCGCCACAGGGCTAACAGCGTGCAGCCATAGCTAACGTTCGGTTAGAAACGGAGTCCCATGGAGTCAGTTTGTGTGGAAATAAATGCTGCAGCTCCTCCAGACCAACAGAGGTTTCCCGTGTCGTTTCCCTGCTGCTGAGTGGAGTGACGGAGCTCCGAAGTGAGTAACGTTATCGACTCAGGAGACCAAAACTCCAGTGTCTCCCCTGTGCCTTTTGACCACGGTCGGGAGGCTGAAGCAGGAAAAGTTAACACTAGGATCAGCATTGATTCATGGAGGGACCTTCATCTGGTCAGCTAACATTACTGCCATCATGTTAAATATATAGGGATATTATGGTCTTAGCTGGCTAATGTTGCTAACGTCAGTCACGTTCAGTCTCGTATGCGTCACCGCACTGTTTTGACCGCTCGCGTCTACGTAGTGCGAGCAACAGGATACGTTGACTTAACGGCCACAGGTGTCACTGTTAACAAGCAATTTCTGATTCTTCCACAGAGTCCCTTTAAACAATTGACTTATGTTTGACATAGTAATGGACACCTGCCAGCCAATCACAAACTGAGTTAAATATTTTAACCAATTCAGTCCTGATCATAACTACATAATTAACTTTAGAATTGTAACCTTTTAAATGACAGTTTGTTTACATAATGCCACTGTTGTTTTTTATGAAAAAAAAACAAGAACACAAAAATGAAAATATGTTGTGTATACTAAATGCTATGCAGATTTGACAGATCTGGGATATGTCAATGATTATCAAAAACACTGATTTTGATGCATTTTTAAAACACCCACTTGTTACCTTAGATAATAAAAATGTCCCCTTCCTAAAACTGCTGTGTGTGTGTGTGTGTGTGTGTGTGCAGTACCCTATGACCATGCTCCAGCTGTTTGTAGGAGACATCTACAGCCTGTTGAACTTCATGAGCTTCCTGCAGTGGCTGTTCATCGGTGTCGTGGTGCTGGGTTTAATTCACCTCCGATATACAAAACCTGACCTCCACCGCCCCTTTAAGGTGAGCGCTTCCACACCTGTATCACCTGTAGCTGCACTGAATCCTACCGGAATCTGTGCCACAATATTGTATTGTATTCCACAGTAACTCATCTTGTTCTTGTAGCTATGTTTCATTTTGCTTTGTATCTGATTATGGATAGTAATAACAGATGTCTTTTCTGACTTGTCCAAAGGTCCCGCTCTTCATCCCAGTGGTGTTCTGCCTCACATGTTTCTTAATGGTCTTCCTGTCTCTGTACTCGGACCCGGTCAACACAGGGATTGGATTTGCCATTTCCCTCACTGGCATCCCCGCCTACTATATCTTCATTTACTTCAACCGCAGATCAAAGTGGCTTCAGAAACCTTTAGGTAAGTTGTTGCTAATATAATGGAACTTCACATTCAACCGCCCGTATGACTAGAAGAGATGGATGATTTTTTGGATACATGGTCATGCTAAACCTTTATGTCATGTAGCACGGAGTTAAAGGAGCACTCCACTAATTTTTCACGTAAAAGTCAGTTCACTCATCATGGAGAGTAGCACACAGCTGTAGAATATCTTCTGTGGTTTTAATGTCTGAGAAAGTCTAGTGAATGATGAATTGTAGGATCCAGGATTTTTGAAGTTTGATTCATATTAGGGACTAAAAGTTAGGAATTTCTTGATAAAAGTCCCCCAACTTGTGTAACACAAAATCCCCCTTACATTATATTGTTTGACAAGATTGTACACTAAACATACACATATATAAGGAAAGCTTACTTTCAGAAGTAACACTGTCCTAAGATTAAAAATAAAAAAAGTTTACCCCCGATGGTTATGCAAAGATATTTGGAAAATAATGCTGGAATTGTTTCAGTGACAGTTGCTAAGTTTCATTATTTCTCTCTGAAGCTCACACTGATATGTTGTTTCATTATTTCTTCTTGAAATATTTTAGTCTATTTGTTAGATGCGTTCTGGAGATAGGATCCTAAGAATTTTACTACAAGTTGTATTATGTAAAATTGTGTATGTGACAACTACATTTTATTAGAGTTTTAAACATACTGTAGTCCTAGTGTTAGAGAGCCTCATGGTTTATGTCCTAAATCTGTATAAGCCAATATACAAGTCACAAGACACACAAAAATATTTGTAAAAAAATCTATTTTTGTCCTCTACCAAAGTTACAATGACTGAAAGATCAGAACCAGCTACCATGTATTTCTTTGATTCGCAGTAACATTTCAGTTTTTTTTTTAAAAAGAAAGAAAGTTATTTACGGGTTCCTGATGTTTGCCTTTCAACTGGCATTTGTCAGAAAAGCTGGTTAATAGAAAGGGGTTTCCCTGAAGTCAGAAGTTTATAAGTTGGAAATAGGGATGTTAATAATTAACCGTTAACCAACATTAAGAATTATAACCGATTAATGCTATTGGTTAAAAGAAATATTAAAAATGAAATAAAAAGCTGAGCAAAACTCAGAGAAGCGGCTTGTCACTTAAAGGAGAATAGCCGGTCCACCTTAACAGCCCACCTTAAGAGAGTCTGAGCCAGAGTTGTTGCTAACGCCACGGCTAACCGCATTCACTGTAATCAGCAGGCAGCTGGCAAGCAAGACACTGGATCTTGGCTCGGGTCTTGAGGCGTTGTAGCATTTATTCACCCGCAAGTACTGTAAACTGTACATACACTGCACTGCTACGTTCACAGATATAACATTACTGATAACTTCGTACTCACCGTCACACGCACGGACTGTCGGACACTTGCTATCGTCATCGAGCACACCGTCATCACACACACGCTCTGTCTCTCGGCTGGACACTAAAGTCCTGTCGTGCTCACAGAGTAGCCAGGCAGACAAACAGCTGACAACCTTGCAGCTAAACTAAATAATGTGGTGGAGACTAAAGTGGCTGCACATTTCCTTGACAATGCACGCAGCTTCCTGGCCGCTAACTCTCCCGGACGGGTGAACTGGGGACTCACTTGTCTGCTGTGCTCAAACACTGCAGCTGGTGATTAATGATGGATTTAACCTGTTTGTGCATCGGCTCATCGTTGCACCTGGGCGGCTTTTTAGGCACTAAAACCACAGCAGCGCTGCATGAAATGCACTAATCTTGTCTGTTAACGGTTAATAATCGGCTCACGAGGGTCGGTTATCGGTTAGAAAAAAAAATCAAAATTAGCATCCCTAATTGGAACTCTTCTTTTTAAAGTCACTCGAAAAACACATTGTTCTGAATTTTGTCCTATTTGATTACTTTGTTAAATAGTTAATAGTTTGCCCTGCCTAAGAACTCAGATATTATCAGGAATTGAAGTGAATCAAACCCTCAGGTAGCAACAAAATCGTGAACAAAGCACGTTCATTTAGCAATGCTAATAAGCTCTTGCTAATGTGCTAATAGAACATTTTTGTTAATAGTATTGTAACCTTTATTATGGAGCGGACTGTTTGTGAAACACCTCAAGTTGGACTTCTTTCCTGTTAGCAAATACAAGGGAGTGCTGAGCTTTTATTGTGAAGGGAAAGAGGAAGTGTAATGTGTTTAATGTGATGCTACTGTGACTATCACAGGGGGAGTCTGGAGATGGGAATGAGTAAAGACGCCAGCATGTTCAAGCCTCCGTCTCATCGTGTCCTTATTTCACATAATAAATAAGTATAAATGCACATAAAAGACCGCTCAGTTACAGTATCTTATTCGCATGTTGTTACAATCTTGTAAATGTTTTGTGAATTTAAAACACCATCATTTTTTCCACCAATTATTTTCATTAGGTTAGTATGAGTCAAATATTTACCTTATATATAACATGAGAGATGACGTCATACTATGGTTTATTTTGTGCCCCCAGATTCCTTCAACAGAACCTTGCAGATCATCCTGGTTGTCGTCCCTGCTGAGCAATAAGAACTCACAACATCACCTCACACATATACATACTGTAGCGTCCCCGGTCAATGAAGCTACGAGGCAGGAACTCGTTTTGCTGGTACTTTATTCCTCAGCTTGAACACAGGTTACTATGGGCCGTAACCCTCTTTCCCTGATGATTTCTCACGTTTCTTGGATGCTGCTACCTGACCACAAGAGAAGTTCAAGCTGTCACTGTCTTGTTGAACATACCTTAATCTTGTTGTCTTGTTGAACATACCTTAATCAAGTTAGCCAACTTCACTTACATACATAGTCAACATAGTCATTCACTATCACGGTTGAAGCTGTTCAGTGCCGGCCAGCCGGGACTCGTCGGTGGTGACGGGTGGCTCGGCTGGTTGGAGCCGGGTGGTGTTGGCCAGCCGGAGCCCGCCAGTGATAGCGAACGACCCAGCCAGCTAAAGCCAAGCAATGCCGGCCGACCGGTTCACTATCTCTGGCGGGTCTTGGTTGGCTAGCATTGCTTGGCTTCAACTTAGCTACGTGAGCTGGCCAGCTCTTGTAGTCATTCACTAACCAAGATATGCTAACGTTGTACTCATATAACTCAACTGACATGTTTATAGCTATGCTAACATACAACTTACTCGCCCTACGGTGGCAAAATGTTCAGCATGATGATTGTGCAGGTGACTATGCAACATGTTTTACGTATTAGCTCCTTTGGCTAATCCTGTAGCTCCACATTCCCTGCACACTGGAGCAGTATCAAGAAGGACTTTGTTTTTATAGTGTTGGTATTGATATTGATGTAACATTATCTTACCTCTTAATATTAAACCTAGTTGAGATTGATGGACATCACTGGATGATTATGTACAGTATGTAGGCTACATACTGTATATAGATGTCTATATAGGCTACTACATACAGCAAATTGATGCTTTAAAAACTGTAAAATTAGGCCTATAATCTAGGCTACAATGGCAGCAGTGAATGTTTTGGTGTAATGAGGGTTATTGACAGTGTATCATTGAACAGTTTCTCGCAGGCGGCCTGCGGGGAGAAACTGTATAGCTTACTTGAGGTGTAACATTATTTCTATTAGTCTAACAAAACTATATTGACATGGAAGATAGTTTGCTATAACCAAAGCAACCATATAGCTATTGCTGGGTTATTTAGTGATAACTGACAAAATAAAGTTACTGCAGACGACACATTGCAGACGTCACAAATCTTCTCCTGCAGCTTCTCGGATGAGAGGGGTGACGACGAGAGTGTCACGCTTCTTTATTGGTCACGGTGTCAGTTCACGGCAAGGTAGGCAACGCTCGACACGATTGTCTGCTCAGTTAGGTAATCTCTGATATAAATAACGCCCCACATTGCTGCAAGCTAACAAACACAGATACACATTTACACACACTAGCACTGATGCAGAGAAAATGCCAGAAGGTGGCGCAGTACCAAAGGCTAAGGCTCTCTCTCTCTCTCTCTCTCTCTCACACACACACACACACACGCACACACAAATGAATCCAGGCTGCAGGCCAGGAGAGGCAGAGACAGAAAGAGAGAGATAGGAGGCAGAAAAAAGAGCTGGATTGCATTCTGAGGAGGCATCAGAGGAAGCACACCGACCTGCATTCACAGTGAAAGTCGGCCAGTATACAGCCTGTGGTGTGACTGAGGTGTCTAACTGAGACACCACACACACCCAGCTGATACTCTGTTTATCAGAAAGCATCAAAGAGCGGAAAAAACAGCATCTGATCACCAATTCAAAAAAGAATTTAAATGATAATTCAGCTTTCATACAACTTATTAGCAGCCTCAACAGCTTACTTTCACAATTGTGGGCATCATTCCTATCTGTGATGTAACACTGTACTCAAATTGGAGGGATGTGTGAACACGGTAACATCACTTCAAATAACTGGTAAGTCTGCAACAGGTTAGTCAAAAGTCTGATCTGACATGTCTATGGTTAAGTTTTAGTTAGGTTTAACACTAGGACCACCATAGATCATGCCATTCAACGTTGTGTTCCAAAATTTGAATTCTTCCTTCAATGTACAGGCCTGTGACATGTTTACTTCCTGCCCTGACTTTTACAAAATTCTATTCTGCACATACCTTTATATAATCAGGACTGTCCTGTGAGGTGTCCTGTAACTGCCGCATTTATGCCTAAATGACATTATGTTGAGTGTTGATGGAGCAGCTACAATGATAGCCTGGCATTGATCGATCCGAACTCCGTTCAGAAAACAAGCATTTTAAAAGTTGTTTGCTTGTGTGAGGCGAAAATTTGCTTTGTGCTTGGTGTGAATGCCGATAACACAATACGAAGCAAAACATAACGTAACTTAAACGAACATAAACAATAGCACATGCACAACAACATCACTATGTAATGATACATTGAACCACTGACACGCTCCCCAGAAAACGTAAACACGGAACTGTTCCCCCCGCCTTTTCATTTTGAAAGAGCAACGACCAAAACAAAAATAACCCTGATGATGTCAGAATCAGAATCAGCTTTATTTGCCAAGAACACACATAGAAGGGATTGGACTCTGGTTTTATGCAGCTCTCTAAATGTACTTACACAGAAATAGAAAAAAAATAACAGCTAAGGACAAAAACAACAAAGCTGGACAAATAAAGGCAAGGAATAGACGGCACTGTTATGTGCACGAGTGGCGATAATGTAGCTGTATATATAAATATTATATATAAATAGCACCAGTGGCCAACAATAAAATGAGAAATAAAATAAAATGTCTATATACAAATCAAGTGTTTCGTAAGTTGTAAACAATACAAATAGTGTAAAGAAATAAATACTGAATGGATACACAGTACATGGGCTGGATGATTATGTACAGCATGTAGCTATCTATTATGTACAATGAGGAGTGAGTAGGATTTATTTTGACGTGACAGATGATATGTACATATTAATAAAGTAAAAAAAAAGTGCATTAAAGAATGTAAATTATAATCTATAACAGCAGCGGATATTTTGGTGTAACAGGGTAAGAAACTTGCGTGACAAACTGGAGGTGATGTGTTTTAAAAAAGGTGTGAATTGGTATACACATCCTGTATAATGAGTACTTTCACTTCTGTATATTTAAGGACATTTTGCTGGTAATATTTCTATAAAGTTTAACTTTGATAAAACTTTGAAATTCAGGAATTTAATGGCACATTTTTATGTTGTAGTGTGTAGTGTTGTAGTATTTAACTGAAGTAAAGGATCTGAATACACATTTACAATGATTATGTAGCACTTTTAGTGCATTATTACAAGCAATATATATTATATACATATCATATATAAACATTATATTATATTTATAGCTATTAGGGCCTCTCTTAGCTGGGGGCCCCAACCAGTTACCTTCTTTGCCAAATGATAAAGCCCCCACATGCAAAGTCATTCATGAAAGTAAGGTAACACTTGATTTTACAGGTCCACTAATTTCATTGTAATTACGTGATAATTAATGTCTTTGGAATTACTGCCAAATTACCCCAATATTGATCTCAAATTGATCAAAAATTACTTTATCATGAACATTATTTAATAATAATTATATTCCGCTCTTTCCCAATAGCTAGAAATTTATTTAATACATTTCCAGGAAAAGAATATAAAGTTAATTGATATGCTTTATTTCCATGTCTGCTGATAAATAGATAATAATTAGCAAATAAGTTATTTGAAATTTCTTAAAAACACTCCCTGAATCATAACATTAGCTACCAGTTAGATTTGTGTAGGCAATAAGTCACACAATGGTGAGATTGAAATGATGTACCTGATCGGAAACTAGTTTTGGTTTTCCACCTCCGATGAAGAGCAGCGCACACACGCTTCTCAAGCCTAAGGGCCCTATTTTTTACCATTATATGCTATTTTAGCATATAATTATTAATATATGTTTATAATAGGTAAATATTGGGGTAATTTGCCAGTAATTCCAAAGAAATCTCGAATAGGTTACTTGCTAATTATGACCTAATTACCATGAAATTTGCGGACTTGTAAAATTAAGTCTTACCGAAAGTATAATAAACTGTATTTGTAATGCTCTTTTCAAAAAGTTCAATAAAAAGTTGAGGAAAAATGGAAGTTGTCATGTCGAACATTATCCCGAACAAGCAGAAACACAACTCTGGAATCTGTTTCCAAGTGATAGCAGATATTCAAGTATTTTGTAATTGGCTGCAGGTAGCAACTGTGGATGTAATCATAGCTCTCATTTCAGAGCTTTAATTGCCCAGGCTGGAGATGTTGGTGCATGCTGCTGTATGCATTCACCTCAGTTAACATGTAAATGACTGATGGGAAGGATTTTGATTGGGTTGTTACCCAGCTCAGTCTGAACATGTACCAGCATTGTTTTTAGCATTGCATCATGAAATAGCCATTTGAATAACGGCTTTTTATTTTTTTGCCAGAAGAGTGCCTTGGACTTCCCCTTCTTTGAAATTTGAGTAAATGTTAGCAGAGTGTGATTCCAGTCATTTGTACTACCACACTCCCCAAACATGCACTGGGAGATAAGAGAGCCCAACTGATTCCTAGAGCGGTTTCTGCTGCTGTGGCTATAATGTCAGTGATAGATACAACATATCAAAGAAAACCTCAAATTATAATCTGAATGTAAAGCTTAAAACTGTTTGCAGGAGCATTCATCACCCTTATCGTTGCACCTTTTAGCAGGAGACAAACTTTGACAAAATGTATGACAATTGATTACACCGCATTATTTTGCCCCCTGTAGCTCTACTGCAAACTCCCAATTTTGCACCTTTTTCCCGAAAATTGCTGAGCACTCTGTTGTGTAATGAACTCAGTATTTATCACTGTGAGTGTGTCCTGGAACTTCCACTGTGTCAAAACAGAGATATATGACTTTGGCCTTGAATTCCCTCCAGTCTCTTTATCTCAGACTTGGTTTGACAAGCTATATGGTCTGTTTTCACCTGACTGTTACACCTCCTCAACTGCTGTCTGGTGGGAGGGGAGCTGATCCTGTATGTGCTTATCCCCCAAGGCAGTATCCAGTATAACCTGACTTCTAATTACATAATTAAAGGAACGTCAGTTGAGGTTCCCACGGTCACTGGAAAACCTAGAGAGAAGAACAGTTTTTTTCTTACACAAAACACCTTCTTATAGACAAGAAAACTTGTCACTACAAAACAAGTGACAAATGTCGCTAACGTAACTTACAAAACAAAACGCCGGTCTCAAACACGGGTCTCCCGTTTGAAATTCCAAAAATTGTCAAGTATGACAAATGTCACATGAAAACTGGGCTGGAATAACATGATATATTATTAAAAATATATATGAACTATGCTAATTGATAAGCTTAAGTAATAGCAGATCTGAATAGCGTGTAGGTTGTCTTTGAAAAGTTAAAGCCAACAAATATGGATTGAATCAGAATATTTTCTGAAATTGGAAATTATTACAGCTACATTTTTACAATAAGCCTTGACTTTTGGACGTTACAACGCTCTGGAATTATTGGAAATGTTTGTATCACTCGAGTCGGAAGCAATCACGCAGCCACCGCTGGAATGGAGGCTAGTCCACAGAGGCAGAGGAGGTTGCTCCTCTATTTTTGAGAGGTAAGAGGGAGATCAAAATATAAAAAAGAGTAATTGGTTGAAATGAATCATTACCAAATCTCATTATCATTTATAAAATATTTTTTCTTTGTTCTTTGGAAAAAAAATTAAAAATTTAAAGCCTGATTAAAAAGCCTGTGTGTGTGTGACGTGGTTGTGGGCATCTTGGGGGGTAGAGGAGAACAGGCACCTGCTGTCCTCCCTTGAGGTGGGACCTCTTCCATCAATTCAATGCATTTCATTTTTTTCATGCTTATCTGTGATTGGCCAAAACACGTCAAACGACGCTCCAAGAGAAATTAGCCTCCCTTGGCTTGTTACCAATCACCAACCAGAAGAATACATTGCGTTGGTCCAATGATGATCTTCAAATCTCATCTTCCATTTCTACCACAATGTACTGGACCATTGTGGTTAAGAGGGAGCTGAGCCGGAAGGTAAAGCTCTCGATCTACTGGTCCACCTACGTTGCAACCCTCACCTATGGTCATGAGCTTTGGGTAGTGACCGAAAGAATGACATTGCGGATAGAAGCGGTCAAAATGAGCTTCCATCGTAGGGTGGCTGGGCTCAGCTCAGACATCCCGAGGGTGCTCGGAATAGAGCCGCTGCTCCTTCTCGTCGAAAGGGGACAGCTGAGGTGGTTCAACATCTGATCAGGATGCCTCCTGGACGCCTCCCTTTGGAGGTTTTCGGGGCACGCCTAACTGGTAAGAGGCCCTGGGGTAGACCCAGAACACGCTGGAGAGATTATATATCTCGGCTGGCCTGGGAACGCCTTGGGGTCCCCTAGGAAGAGCTGGAAAGTGTTGCTGGGGAGAGGGATGTCTGGAATTCCCTGCTAAGCCTGCTGCCCCCTGGACTCAGCCTTGGATAAGCGGAAGCAGATGTATGGATGGATGACAACCATATTGAAGTAGACCAAGTAATTTATAAATCATGTAGCACTGAAATGATTAACCAAACATTATCTGGTTCCAGCTTCTCAGCTGAGAAAATGTACTGCTTTTCTATGTGTTATGTGATAGTACACTTGGGTTTTACACTGTTGGTTGGACAAAACAAGATATTTGAAGACTGTGTGTATCTTTTTCACTACTAGTTGTTGATTATAAGAAGTTGATTGATCAAGAAATTATCATATTAATGAAAGTTTTCATTTTAATTGTTTGTTGTAGCCCTTATGTGTTGACGATAACTGTGCTTATACATTTTGAGCCCGTCTAACACCAGTTAGAAAACATCTATATTGAAGAAACATGACTTGGTACGTATTGAGTATTACATTACATTGAATAAATACATGCTGTCAGCAGTTTGTGCCGGAGTGAGTGTGTCACTCCACCCTGTATCAAATGCCTTCCTGTTAACAATTTCAAAAATACTTCCCTTTTCCATTTTATTGGGGTGGTGACCGAGGCTTCACATGCGTAATATCAAAATCACAGCAGACGCAACTGCAACTATGCACACAGAGGTAGAAGAGGAAAAGAAAATGTAATTCTGTGATTAAGAAATAGAAATATATTTTTTCGAGCTTTCCTCTCCTGTTCTTTTGTTCACTGTTTTACAATCCCTCATCTTCATCTATTATCCTCTTAACAAACATGGAAAAAGCAAACATGGATGTAAACAGACAATATAAGATACATAAAGAAATCTGCTTTTCTATGTTTTTTGAGGAAGGTAACTTGTTCAACATATGAGACTTCACGGGTAAAGACAGGTGAAAAGCTTTAACGGAGATACATTATGCTCATTTTCAGGTTCTTGTATTTTGGGTTTCTACTAGAAACCGTGTTTACTAGGGATGAACGAGTACGAACGAGTTTCACCTTATATGGTGAAAGTGAAACTAATTAGCTGGCATCGTGATGAATGGCCATTGTTTAACATAGCGCGACCGCTCAGAATCTATTCGTCAAATGATGTCTGGAGATGAATGAACTACAAGCAGTCCACTAATAAAATTATCACTGTCAATTCTTTTTTCTGGCAGCAGAGACACCAGCAATATACTGTAATTCTACAGTATTTAAACTTTGAAATGACTTTACAGCCTGTTACTGTAAAAATGAAATGCAATATATTCATGTGATTATTTTAATTTACTTTTAATTCTCACTGTTTACCGTAGATGGGCACAATTGATGATACAATAACTCAATTAAGCAGCTTTCTAAATTATCAATCTTCAATTCAATTAACATTAGAACTGCTAAAAAAATATGCATTATGCAAAAAATGCAATAAACAACTTAGAAAGTATATAAATCCAACAATTATCAAACTTTTATTTAAAAGGGCTGCATCAACATAAATACTGCTACTGTAAAAAAAAAAAAGAAGAAGAAACAAGCGAAAGAGATTCTGAGTTGAAAATAAAAAAACTGCCTAATAGTGTCTGCTCAAAACAATGGCAATAAACTAAACATTTTTACTCTATTTAGTTGTTTGTTGTAGCCCTTATGTAATGACAATAACTGTGCTTATACATTTGACCCCATCTAACACCAGTTAGAAAACATCTATTTCGAAGAAACATGATTTGGTACATATCCAGTATTACATTATACTGAATAAATACATGCTGTCAGCAGTTTGTGCCACAGTGAGTGCGTCACTCCATCCTGTATCAAATGCCTTCCTGTTAACAATTTCAAAAATACTTCCCTTTTCCATTTTATTGGGGAGGTGGCAGAGGCATCACGCGCGTGATATCAATACCACAGCAGACGCAACTGCAACTATGCACACAGAGGTAGAAGAGGAAAAGAAAATGTAATTCCGTGATTAAGAAATAGAAATATATTTTTTCAAGCTTTCCTCTCCTGTTCTTTCGTTCACTGTCTTACAATCCCTCATCTTCATCTATTATCCTCTTAACAAACATGGAAAAAGCAAACATGGATGTAAACAGACAATGTAAGATACATAAAGAAATCTGCTCTTCTATGTTTTCTGAAGAAGGTAACTTGTTCAACACATGTATGGATGTCAGGGGCCTGTTTCACAAAAGCTAAAGCTAAAATACAGTATTTTAATGCAGGTTAGTAAAAATAATGCAAAATACATACTTAAGGTCATAGACTAACTGTAAAAAACCCACTTTTTTTCCGATCGGAGTGACTGCTGACTGAACAGATAAGACAACAGGATAAATCAAGCCTGGCTGTTAGACTGATGTGGAGGAGGCTAGCTACATAGAATAAATCTCCATGGTAACTTATGTGTCACTGCTTTTATGAAACCGAGACGAGGCTAAACTGAGACAGGATAATGGGAAAACCCCAGTTAATTCCCCTATCTAGGTTTTGTGAAACAAGCCTCTGGTGAATAACACTGAGTGTAAAATGACTATCTGACCGTCATACCACAAAGGAGTTACATGAGCTGTCTACCAATACCTAGGTTTTACAACTTCTATAAAGAAAATTATTCATAACACCGTAGACACTTAAATAGATGGAGTGTCCGCTGTCCGCTTGACTGTTAGTTGACTGTCAGCTGATTCACATATGACTACCTTACAACTTTAACACAGAGAATCACACAGGCATTCCCAAATCTATACATTGATTATTAAATCTAAAATGGTCATTTCCCACAATGGACACATATTTATGTTGAAAAAGTGCATCTAGCATAATATGTCACTTTTAAGTAACATTTGCTAAAAACGACTATTCAGCTGTTTTTTTTCTCAAAATAAACTATATATTTGTGAGGTGTTTTTAGAGCTGACCTGCAACGAATCCTGGTTGAGGAATGGAACGCCATCCCACAGCAACGTGTGACCAGGTTGGTGACCAGCATGAGGAGGAGGTGCCAGGCTGTTGTGGCTGCGTATGGATCTTCCACCGCTACTGAGGCTGCTGACGGTGGATTCAATGAATAAAGTGTAAAATAGCCAATATGTCTTGTTTGTTCCTTGTTACTGATAGAGAGTTCAATCATCCAATCCACCAAACAACTCAAAACAAGAGTCAACACCAACAGGAGAATACACTGTTTACCATTGGCAGAGAGTTTTGGCAAATTTTTCTTGGGTTCTACCCACATAATCAGCTGTGCTGCTCATCCCACAAATGCATGATCCTTACAAGTTGGACATCATTGTGAAGGTGAATAAACAGGCTCTCCAACGATGTAAAATACAATGCCAATTAGCATTGTAAAAGCAGAGAAATAATCCACTAAACACACATTTTCAAACTTTTTTTTCTGAGTTTATTTCAGAATAAAAGCCTTGCGTTAACAAATCAAGAAATTCTGTCCACGGAAAAAAAATACTTGAGGGCTTTTATTTTGAAATGAAAGCAGGAAGTGTTGAGTTAAACCCTGTACTTTATTCATTCATGGAGCTCTGCAAGTCACTGCATGTTCCACAGCACTCTCCTGCACATATTTCAGAATAAAAGCCTTTTGTTAACAAATGAAGGAATTCTGTCAACAGAAAAAAAAAAACGCTTGAGGGCTATTATTTTGAAATAAAAGCAGGAAGTGTTTATTTAAAAATAAGTCTTTACTTTTTTTCATCTCCGTAACATTTTCTACAGATACAGATAGTGAAACTGTAGTAATGTTGCTGGTGAGATGTCAAAAGTCAATAGATCACTTTCACTGTCTGTTGCTGCTGTAAATGGTGTGCAGCTCGCATCAAAAATAGGCGAGACCTCATATCTCTAGAAGAGACAGCTGACACGCAATATAAGCATTTATAGGCGTGTGTTGCTGGAGTGGATCTGCTCCAAAAAATCAAGTCTGGAGGGTTGCCAACACTTCCTTGGTTTCTGTTGCTTTTAACATATTTCTACCACCACACCCCACCACAATACAAAGTAGAGAAACCTGTTAAAGTGGCTGGTGTCCTATTCCAACTTATTCCTATTAGTTGCCATGGATGAAACTATCCCAGGACAGAGGTTATACAGCTTTTGTTACTGTTAACACATCAGAACTGAGCTGGGACTAAAACTGGATTGTGAAGAGAGTCAGATATTGAATTGAACCAATAAAACTGGACAGGCAGCAGACACCCAGACGCTGGTGAGGTGACTTGCCTGTGAAAACAGGCATTAAGAGCGTGTCATGATTACCTCGCACAAAAAGAGCCCCTCAGCGTAGTGAGTCACCAAGGATTTTAGAGAAGAGGTTTGAGAAATAACCATAGGGCTCAACACAAACAGAGAGGAACAACAGAAATCCAGACACAGGATGACACAGCAATTTAACTGAAGGAAGAGTAACTGAGAAAGAGGAACTAGAGAAAAAAGTCAGAGATGTGAAGAGCGGGCCTCCCTGGCTTTACAGTGAGAGATTAGTGAGTGGAGCATGAATGACAAAGAGAGAGAGGGAGAGAGAGAGAGAGAGAGAGAGAGAGAGAGTTTTATAACTTTGCCTGCACAAGTCACACAGCCTGAGTAGGCCCAGGCTAGACAAGAGAGACAGATCCCTGGTGAAATAGTAGTTCATTCAGAAAAAAGAGAGAGTGTGTTGTTGAGTGTTAGACAGTGTTTAAAAAAATGACCAAAAGGTCTGCATCTACTCAAGATGATGGAAAAGTCGCAGCAAGTGGACACAAAGTTTCCCAAAATGGGACTCAGTCAGATCCTGATGGGAAACTGCAGGACGAGGACGATAAGAAGGTGGCACTGGGGAAGAAGGTGACCCTGCTCAGAGGGATCTCCATGATCATCGGCATCATCATTGGAGCCGGGATCTTCATCGCTCCTAAGGGCATCCTGCAGCACTCAGGCAGCATAGGAATGTCCCTGATAGTGTGGATCGCCTGCGGTGTGCTGTCACTCTTCGGTGAGTGGGTTCACATGTGGATCAACAGACGAAAAATATGTCTTTCCTACTTTGAGAGTAGCTTCATTGAATAGGAAAGGTGCTGGTGGAAGTTACAAAATATGTTTACTGTCTGTACACAAATTAAATAACTCCTGAGAACAAATGAAGAAAATGATAGCAACAGAAGTTCATATGTATACCAATGTGACAAACCAGGAGAGGGTGCTTTTTATTACTAAAAACATAGGTTAAGGTGCTTTTATGTGCTATTTATGGACTAAAGTACTCAATTATTACTAAAAACCAAGGTTAAACTTCATCTTTATGAGCAATGTATGTGCAAATAATACTGATCTTGTCTTAGTGTCCAACTTTTTTAACGTGCAACCTATGCACAAAATATGTTTTTTAATACTAGAAGCAGAGGTTAAGCATGTTTTTTTATGTACAACTCATGAGCAGAAACTACTCTTTTATAACTATAAACCAAAGTTATTTTATTTTGAAGCTTGATTTATATGTGCAGCTTATGTTTCTCCTTGGCTGTAAAAATCCCCGATTAAGTTTGGTTTTATGATGCACAACAATATTTATTTAGTAAAAACAAACAAATATGCAACTAATGCACACAAAAAACAAGTTTTTTATGTCCATCTTGAGTGCAAAGATGTTCTTATATGAGAGAAACCAAAGTCAAGTTCAGTTTATGTGCACAAAAAATACTTATTTCTATTTTAGTAATTAAAGTGTAATCTTTGTAAATAAATAGTTGTAGTTCATTCCGGGGAGTTGCTTTTTTGTTTTTTGTTTAATACTTTGAGCAATAGTGTTGTAGCCTAAAGATACTATTTGTGTCCTTCTACATCCTTATAGTGAGATAAGATTGTCAGTTTCAGTATCACGTCAGTCAGTGTAGTTACAAATCTTACGTTAAAAACATTATATCCTGCTTGGTAGAACTGATTCATTTATATGTTATAAGAGAGTGAATCACTGCCCCCTTTTTTTATATTTTTACAAAAGCTGTATACCATCAGGGTACAAATATCTTTTTTGAACCGACATTTATAAGTATATAAATTTAAACCGCTGCGTCTCCCACGCGTGTGGTGTCCACACCAGCAGCGTTTCTACTGCAGCACTTCTTTCTACATTGCCTTTTCCTTTCATAATGGCCATTTCATTTCATTATAAATGTCATTTATATTTATTTCAGACAGAATAAAGTTAAGAAGCGTGTGCTCATTTGTAAATAATAGTAATAATCCACAATTAAAACCTGGTACTTGGTCACTGCATTTCCTACAACACTGCACTTTTACTTTGAAATGGAAGCAGGTAGTGTTGATTTAAAATAAAATATTGAATTTTTTTCACGTTGGTGACATATTCTATAGATACAGACATTAAAACTGTGGTAATGTTGCTGTGATGATGTCAATATATGTGTCAAAAGATCACTTGTGTTGCTGTTGTGAACTGCTCAGGGTAAAAATAGAAAAGACGCAGCCGAGCCAAAAAATCAAGTCTGGAATGTTTGCCAATACTTTCCTAGTTTATTTTGCTTTTAACCTACTGTACCACACCCCACTACAATAAAAAGTAGAGAAACCTGTTAAATTGGCTGGTGTCCTACTCCAACATATTCCTAATGAATGAAACTATTCCAGAACAGAAGTTATACAGCTTTTCTTACTGTGACTGAGCTGCGCTGCTCATGCCGGCACTGTGGCTGCTCTAACCTTTTAACATGTGCGCCAAAATAAAAAACAACAGGTGCTGCTGACGTTCCAAGTGTGTCCCAACCGTAAAGCAAAATATCTGCTGGGTCCTGCATTATAATATAATCATTTCTCTGTGTCAAAATCTAGTTCAGTCTAGTACACTTTAGTTTATGTATATATTGTGCTTATTCAAACCCAGGCCGCTGAGGTAAGGACTCAGCCTTAGTGCATGGGGCGCCTGCTCTATCAGGTGAGCTATCAGGGTACCCCCCTTGTTTTCCTTGTGAAAGTGTTTTTCCTTTAATTTGAATTGAGGGTGTAACTGCTGGGACACACTGGGAATGTGAGCAGTGCGTGGGTGTCCATGTTAATAGGTTAGAGCAGCCACACAGCCCGTGTGAGCAATGCGGCTCAGGCGCAGCTCGAATGCAGATGAACTGCGTCTCTTCTAGAGATTTGAGGTCCTACCTATTTTTTTGTGTGTCACGCGCGGTTCACAGCAAAGATAGAATGTGAAACTTATCTTTTGACTTTATATTTACATCATGCCAGCAACATTACTACAGTCCAATGTCTACAGCTGTAGAATATGTCACAGACATGAAAACAATTATATTTATTTTTAACACCAAAATGAAATCCTCAAGTATTTTTTTCTGTTGACAGAATTCCTTAATTTCTTAACATCAGGCTTTTATTCTGAAATATTTGCAAGACAGTGTTGTGGAAAATGCAGTGACTTGCATGGCTCCATAATGAATAGAGAACCGGCTTTTAATTGTGGATTATTTCAAATGAGCACACGCTTCTTAATCTGTCTAGAGCAGTAGTTCATCTGTATAAATAGAAATTACATTTATAATGAAATGAAATGGTCATTATGAAAGGCAAAATAGAAATAAGCAGCTGTCAGTAGCAGTGCAGCAGCAGCAATGCTGTCTGTTAGGACATCAAACACGTGAGAGACGCAGTAGTTCCGCGAGGCAGCCGCCATGCGCTGCTCATGTTCTCAGTGTGTCCCTGCCGTAAGGACAGAGGCTGTCGTATGCTGTACTCATTGTAAAGCCCTGTGAGGTAAATTTGTCATATTTGGTATAGGATTATACTAGTGCAGTGCCTGTTCAAAACATGCCTGTTCAGAAATACAGACACAATACACCTGCCAAGACATAGTTGCATCACACAACCAAGTCACAACCAGTCACGGTCAGAAATACACTCTGGTTCACGGGAAAATCACCAGTGACAGACTTTACCATCAGGCAAGGTAGGCAACTGCCTGGGGCGCCAACTAAAAGCCCCCAAAACAGCTATAGATTTGTTATGGTGTTGAGATATGGAACATATTGAATTATGTTGAATTATTCAGTCATTGTAGCCCAAAGCACTTAAAAAAATATGCAACTCAACTGTATACTACTTACTGTGTACTTCTACTTCAGAAGATAAACATTGTAGTACTACATTTACCTGACAGAGACATATTACAGGTTATGTTGCCTATTCAGATTTCACTCAAAATATAACAATTAAAATGCGATGCATTATTATTCATTAAACTGTCCAGCATCATATTAGTACTGAAAGCTCCACCTTGAACAGACATTCAGTACATTTATATGTACATTGTGTTGATAATACCTCCTTCATTCTTCACTTGAATTAAACATTTGGATGCAGGACTTTCACTGTGTTAATAGTTAATAGTTTTACTTCAGTTAAAATTTTTTTGAGAAGCCTATTCTACCACTGCCAATAGTCCTACCAACATTCCCAGTTAGAGAAAGGTAAAGTAAAGCTAGACAACGTTGGCGTGGGGTCCCCAAATCATTAAGGTTTTTTTTCCATACACATAAATCTGCCCTGAAAACACACAAGTCGGTTACCTGCAGTCAGAAACATCAGTGAAATATACATAGCTGACATCATTTCTAAGTAGGCGTAATAGTCGCTTGCCTTAAAGCACTGCAGTTGTAAAGTAGAGCTTGGATTTAATTAACAGATGTAATTTGCTGGCGGTAGTGTTATTGTGTTATAAGTTAGTATCGAGTTTTACACCAGGGAAACACAGTCTTACTCACAGGGGAAAAACACCCCCTGGTTGGTTGCAAAAAACTGACATGGTGATGGCCAAATACCAAGATGGCAACAGCCAAAATAGCAAACTCGAGGCTTCAAAACGGCAGACCACAAACCAATGGGTGACGTCCTGGTGACTACATCCATTTCTTATATACAGTCTATGCCTAAACCTAACCACAGACAGGAGTGTGGATGTGAACCCTGGTCTCTGGTGTCATTCTAAAACCTCCATCCACCCCAACCTCCTCCCTGCTTGGTACATGGATGTATAAGTTTATTCAATAAATAAAACACAAGACAGGCAGCAATTAAGTTTGTCACCACAGCGTAATTGGGAAACAAAGTATAGAACTCTATATGTAATTTCGAGGAGTCAGGGTTGAAATACCAGCGCTGCAGGAGGCAGTGCTGAAGTAATGCTTTGCACATTTGTATATTCTAGCATATATTGTTGCAGTATCCTTAAATCCTTCAGTTTCTGTGCAGTAATGAAAGGTCCAAGCACATTATCCCTGAATACTCTCCCTTAACCCCTTTCCTGGTTCCCTTAATTTGCATTCCCTAAACTTGTAATAAAATTATCCACCTAAATCTGTTTTTCTTAAGTTAAGGGTTGGAGGTCCTGAAAGGCTCCCACAGTCATATATCTGGGTGATCATGGGGCCCAGTGAAGGGATGTCCATTTCTATAGTTGTGGCTGAGACACTTTAACAGCCCTGGGACTGTTCTGTGCCTATGTTCTTGTTTCAGAGCCAGAGCTAATCTGTCACCTTTGTCACTGCAGGAGCCCTGTCCTACGCTGAACTGGGGACTTGTATTAAGAAGTCTGGTGGACACTACACATATATACTGGAAGCCTTTGGACCTCAGATGGCTTTCATAAGGCTATGGGCTGATCTCATTGCTATAAGGTAATGTCTGCCTTCTTACCTCAACTTTACTGTTACTAACCTTAAAACTGCATTAATCAATATTTTTTATATTAACAATGGATCCAATCAATCCGTTCTCACTCCCAACTCGTCGCATACGGATGCCTGATCACTACCTCTTCCCGTCTCTTTTAACGCACTGGCTACCACTTTAGCATAACTTTTTAACTTTTTTTTGTCCGAACGTTGTAATATTTAAACAGAACTACTTGGTTAGGTTTAGGAAAAGATCATGGTTTCACATTTGTTATGTAACTTTTAAGTTATGTACATAAGTGAAGTAACGTTACGTAAGTTAACCTACGTACATAAGTTAAAGTAAGTCAACTTTGACTTTTTGTTTCACATGGGACACTAACACCAGTCTCCTGGGTGAAAGTCCTGTGTTTGTTTGACCCATCCATCCAACTCGACCTCCTCCCTACGTGGTCTTTGTACTCATTATACTAGGACACCTGACTTCCTCCTTTTACTCCTGTCATAATTACTACAGCCACTAGAGGCAGCCATGCACATGCAAAACTGAAGGCTTTTGCACACCACGTCCATATTTTTCGTCCACAATTGTTGCACGTTTACGACCTCACGTTGCATCAATCAAGTTTATACACCGACTCCGAAACTTTCATCCGTCATTAAAGTTTTCAGAACAGGTTTGATTTTCTGCTTTTTTTTCACATCCGTCAGAGTTGTTTGTAAATGAAAACGTCCTCATCCAATATGACATCTGATACGCTGATTCACTTCAATCATTCGCCACCAGCACAAAACACTTTACGACAAACAAAGTAAAGTAAAACAGAGATGCATAATTTAAAGATCAATTGTGGCAGGTGATTGCAGAACAGCTTGGATGCTAGGTACTGATTGGAAAACAAAGGATGTATGAAAGATTAGACAGTAGTGATTGTGCTCTAGGCAGCTAAACGTTAGCTTCTTGCTAATGTCATTCATTCATTGGTAAATTTTCGCAACAAATTGAATAATGAAACGCATCAGACTCACGGTGCCAGGTTTCAGTGTAACAATTTTTATCAGATGATGGATTAAAGACTTGGTCCGCAAAAGCCTTCACGCTAGAGGGGTACATAGAGCATCATAGTTTGACAAGTTGGGAGTGAGAACGTGTTGGTCTAATCATTGTGTGAAAAGGGGTCCATTGTAGTGATGTCTTCACAGAGAATTATCACCCAATTCTGCACTTCTCCTCAGTTCTATGGAGCATGTTAACGTTATATTTTTCTCAGGAGTTGGTGAAGACCAAACCAGAGCTAAAAGAATGAATATTAGATATATATTTGTCAGGTGGCCATTAGCACAACTCCAAATCGGATGCATGCATACAGGATGCATGAATAGACAACTGTTTGCTAAAACGTTCACTATACCAACTTTTGCATGAACAGTGGATGGCTCATGGTGAAGTGAATCAGTACAAAGCTTTCTTGTACAGTTTCAACTCTGGTAAAGTCACACAAATCAAAGGAATTTACCAAATTGCCAACAGTCTCGACAGTATTGACCTTCGGAGAGAATAGAAACCTTGAGAGTCCAAAATGGAAGAGGCTATTCTATAAGCTATGTCACGCCATTCAATTTTATACAACCTTGCTCCACAAAGGTGTGCAGTCAGTTGTGAGACAGGAGTCAATGATACACATAAATTCTCTCCCTCTGGGACCCGAGTGAAGATGCTGATATCATACGAAACTAGAGAACCCAAAGAATCCATTTGTACCAACCATGTCATGCTAGCTTGTTGGGAAGGAGGCTAAATAATGCTCCAAAATTGGGTTAAATTTTGGCAAGGGAAAACTTGCAAGTGGATTTTGTAAAGGGTCCCTTGACCTCTGACCTCAAGAAATGTGAATGGCAATGGGTTCTATGGGTACCCACGAGTCTCCCTATTACAGAAATGCCCACTTTGCGCTAATCCCATGCAGTTTTGGGCAAGCATTATAAATGTGTAATTTTTGCCTATCTAAAAAATGGTGTATTTGAATATTACTGCATACTGGGGTCCCTAAACAGCCATACATTGCATAAATTGGGTAAGACTGGAAGCTGAGACTCTTGGGGATCCAATGTCTCCATAGTAACCATCCACATAGTGTGTCACTGTATAAAATGACCTGTTGTGACCTTTAGGATAATCACAGCCTCATTATTGTGGTATTTTGGAGGGATTATTGATCATATTTATCAATTTTCAAATGGTAAAAAATGGTTAAACTTAGCACCAAATCCTTTGAACCAATGGTTATCAACCCCCAAATTGCTGCAGCAACTTATGAGACATAAGTGAGCATGGGAATGGCCATCATATACTTCTATCATAATGTTCTAAGCCCTTATACACTTTCATCAAGCATCTTATTTAATTAATTCAAGTTTGTTTCTGATTTATGACTAGAACAACTTGACACACAGTGCTGAGCTGCATCTCAAAATTAATCTTTATGTTCCCAGCTTTCCGATGACGTACACCATTTTCTATGTGACATCTATTGTTGACCTGCTATCTCCCCCTAAATTCTTATTACATCCCCACATTAATCATTAAATCAAATCCGGTATCTGTGGCTGGCCCGAATGTAGTGATTGGACGGCCTGCCTGCCTGTTTACCTACTTGCCTGTGCGCACGTCAGAGCAATCTTCCACAAGCTGCTAGTTTGACAAATGTGAGTACTAACAGTTGTTGCCACGTTAATTATATGTTCACATTCGTAATGCTAATTGTAGGGGAGTAGCTTTGGAAGGAGGCCTGAAGGGACGGACTGTCAGTGTTGCCGACTTGCTGACTTCCTCAGTAGATTTGTGGCTAGTGCTGTTACCTATTATCATTGGAAAGAGTTGGCAGCACTGAGCTTGGTTTTTTTAGTGGATTATGTGGCTTAGAGATAGAACGCGTCGCCCAACAATCGGAAGGTTGTTGGTTCGATTCCTGGCTCCTCCAGTCACATGTTGTAGTATCCTTGAGCAAGATATTTAACCCCAAATTGCTCCCGAAGGCTGAGCCATCAGTGTGTGAATGAGTATTTAGATTAGATCTTGATGGGTGGGTTGGCAGCCTCTACCATCAGTGTATGAATTTGTGTGTGTGAATGGGTGAATTCTAACATGTAGAGTAAAGCGCTTTGAGTGGTCGGAAGACTCGAAAGGCGCTATATAAATCCATTTACCATTATTTTAAAAAAATCTAGTGCTAGTTTCTCAAGATCACCGACGCCTTTAAGTTTGTTAACTTTCTGTCCAGTGACTGAGCAGTACTAGATCACCAGGCTTCTGAAACCACCACAAGGATGTGCAAATTAATTTCACTATTTCAATTTCTGGTCTGACTGGTACTAACTCTGGTTGTAGGAATACTCCACCGGAAATCTATTATTTGAGTCTTAAACACTCTGGCTGTCGGCTTGAAAGGTAGCTCTGAAAGTTTGAAGAACAGATTTTATGAAGAACTGCCCGCACATGTTCATGGTTTGGATTCGCGGCAGTTACAATGGATTCTAATGGCAGCCCAAAGACATTGAGTAGATACGTTTCAAAATGTTCACAGAAACTTCTCAAAGCCTGCAGCGTAATTCATTTCTAAATATGTTTTCCGAACATAGTTTCTCTACACCGGAGCTGAATACACTATCTGTGTCACTCTTGCCTGCTCATAGCTCCGAAGCACTGCTATAAATAGCACATGTAGTTACTAATTGGTGATTGTTTTGAACATACGGTTCGACAACAGAGAAGTGGATTATGATGCAGGAGGGGTTTGGCATTTCGATACATTTTGACATGTTCTCGTGCCAATATTGTCGGTCTCCATTGAAACCCATTGCACGTGCTGTCAATCCAAGTTGACTACAGTTGCCATTCTCCGTGAAGGAGCAAGCTGCAACCTTTTCAGAGCCACCTCTCAAACCTTCAGGTAGAGAGAGAGAGTTTCAGTCCAATCTAAGCAATTTACACAGAATGCAATTAATGATGGAAGATTATTTGTTTCCCTAGCACGTGATCTGTGTTTCACAACATTTGTAGACTAGTGTTGGGTGACAAAATAAAAACGCTATCTGGCTGTGACCTCTTGAGGTGAGAAACTCAGTTTAGTATGGGCCGGTGAGGTGAGAAATGCTCCGTGTGCAGCTGTCTATGTACACAGCCAAGGCAAATAGTATAAACAGTCTAGTGGCTATCCTGAGCTGCCCAATTTTATGCTGGCCTCGGGCTAGCGGGACTCGATGGAAACCATGGGAAATGAACAGAGACAGAGGCAGAGAATGAAAACAAGAACGAGGGAGACAAAGAGAGATTTCCCTGGCTTTAGCAGCTCAGTGGCTGCTGTGGGAAATGAAGAGGGAAACTGATGAGCCATAAGATTAGCCTGTGGGACCAGCCAACCTTATTTGATTCTTGTTGAAGCCAAGCCTATAGCTGCCCATCAGATATTACACACACACACACACACACACACACACACACACAGACACTATGGGGGATGTAAAGGGACACAGAGGACAAGACGCACATATGTATGTGAGTGTGATTATTTACTAAAAGTCCCACATGTCTGTGTGTCATTAGTACAACTCAGCCATGCAGAACCAGTGCCTGCGCATGTGTAACTCCAACACACTGGCGTGCGTGTGTACGTACGTCTTGTGTGTGCAACCTGCAACTGGAAATGATTACATAGGTCTTGTTTCAATATATTTTGACTTTAGGACTTTACAACACTCTGGAGTTATTGGAATGTTCGGATCACACGAGACGGAAACGGGGTGCCTTCAAATGAAACTCGTGAGCTCGTGTTTACCACATGAGAAGTCGTGTACACGATATGCTCGGTGCCCAAGTGGTTAAGTCGTGAGAACACCGCTGGATTGGATTCTGGATTAAAACTTAATGAATAGACATGCACAAAAAAAAGGGAAAAAAAAGCTGTGCAGCATTCTAATGTTAATTTAGAATTCTTATGTCAACGTTATAAATAAAGCTCTGAACTATTCGGTGCCTACTGCCCTATGACACAACACTATTCCAGCCAGGACAGGGGAAAGGCCATGGATTTATACAGAGAGAGAAAGGCAGTGGAAATCTGGCACATGCTAACGTTCTGGGTTTATGGGTTATTCTCAGAAGGATAGTGCTGTAAACAGAGCAAACTTGTTGTGTGTAGAGGGAGCGTGTCTGTCTATCGATCTTCTACGCTCTGTTTCAGTACCTGGGACAGCGCCGCTCATACTGTAGCTACACAAGCACCCTTTACACACAACAAAGTATAACTCATAATAATTATAGGTGGAGCTCTGCGATTCTGGAGAAAGATAGTTGATATTTGAACTCAATACCCAAAAAAATACACCTCTCCCCTCAGTGCTCCTTCAGAACCTTAGCCATGGCTGTAGCCAGCTATGAGGCCACCGAGGTCTGGACCTTGGTAAATATAAAAACCCACCTTCTCTCTGCATCTGAATGACGTGAAACCGCTTGAAACTGAAATTGAGGTGAATAGGTGCCACATGCACATTTAAAGAGGTTACTTCCTCAAACAAAAGATGAGGGAAGAGTAAATCATGCCTACACGTGTGTTGACTCAGCTGAGATAACATTAAACGAGAAAAATTGATTCTACAGGAGAATAGTCTACTTATTTTAAAGCAATACAAAATGCCTGAGAGCCTTACTGTGATGGAATTTCTGATACACAAGTTAACTTATAGGAAGGAAGAGCCCCCGGAGCTGTTGATGTCTTACACAGAAGGTTTATTGAAGCTTGATCAAGGAGCAATTGTCAGGTCTCCACCATTGAGGTGCTCTCCGCTTGAAGGCCTCTGCTGTTCCTCCCTGGTGCTCAGTGTTTTACCCTTTTTTGACTTACTCGATTCCTCTGGCATCTCTGACCCTGGTTGCCCCAGCAACTGGCTCTACGGCCCCTACTGCAGACACAGCTGTACAGTTAACGGCGGCTCCCCTAGACAGGACTCCAACCCAATAATGTCAACAGAGGGACACTCTGAGAAACACTCTGACCTCCCGACCAAGAAGAGAGGAATTAATAGAAAATTCCATCACACTTACTGTACTATATTCCATTATATTTGTATAGTTTGAATTGTCAGCTGCCACTTGAGAAAAAGCACCATAATGTAGGTGTAGTAAATGTTGTAAATGCAGGTTCAACAGTTTGTATATAAATGTAACAACATCCAAATATGTTTTTGACAAAAAATTAAAATGCTTTTAAATACATATTATATTATAATATTATATTTGTGGATTTCTATTACACTTATTTAAAACAAGAAATATTTGTGTGTGTATCAAAAATATATTTATAAACCTTATTTTCTTTTTATATGTGGATTTCTTTTTTACATTTACATACAATAACTATTTTTGTGTGCAGTGAAAATATTTTTTGTGGAGAGAGCCATTTGCTTGACAGTTTAATATAAGTTGATTTCTGTATTGTCCATGTATTTAATTAATAGAGTACAAAATATTTAATTTTCTATATGCATGTACAATGTATATTATACAAATTGAATTATAGAAATGCAGAATTAAAATGTTTAATTAAACATGGAAAAGTGTACAAAAACGATTGTATTTACACAGTATATTACACAGCAGTCATTACTTTAAAAGTTAAAGTAAAACTATTGATTACAGGAACTCTACCATTACATTGAATGTAATATTTGATATGTTTGCACTAAACTTGTGGTATGCTAGTATTGATATAGTTTGTGTGTATGTGTGTGTCCTCCAGGCCTGCAGCGATGGCAGTCATCTCTCTGGCCTTTGGTCAGTACATCCTGGAGCCTCTGTTCATGCCCTGTGGTATCCCCCGAATTGCTGTGAAACTGGCCTCCGCCATCGGCATAAGTACGTATACCTAGACTGCCATTACATTAATACATCAGTGTGACAATTCGTTGTAACGTGGTCTGTAAATGACAGATGTACATTAAATTAGTTTGGACTTTGATACTTGGATCTGGCATATGCAGGTAGGGTGAAAGGGTGGGGTAACCGGGCAGTGAAAACTCAACTGGTGGCTGGGCATGAAGGAGAATTGCCGAAGTTTGCCGCGTCGAGGGCACCCCAGTAGGTACCCTGGTTGAACTGCTGGAGGAGGCCTGCAGCCTGGGATGCAAAGAGGATGTGGTATTTATAGAAACAGGGCCAAATCCAAGAATGTGGATAGGCAACCGTCTGGATCAGCCCTGCGCTCGGGCAAGGTGGCACAAATGGTTCCATGAGATTGGGAAAAAGCAAAGGCATATTGCACTGCCGTGAGTACTGGCGTGGGGGCGATGGTTGCCCAAGCTGGGCTGCCCCATGGGATGTCGAAGGCTGCCTGGGACTGGCGGTGGTGCGGACGGATAGCTGGAAGAGCGTGATTGATATAATTACCTGCCAGTATTTTCTGTTTGAGGGAAGGTGGGATATGGGAGGTCATGCGGCTGGAAGGGGGCGATTGGGGGGAATGGATGAGGCCATGTGTCACTGTAATTGCTGGTGGTCGTACGGTTAATGATGGGGGGAGTGAGAAAACCGGTGGCGGGGGGCGCTGTAGGGACTGAAAAAAAACGGTGGTATGATGTTGGAGGTCATGCGGCTGGAAGGGGATGAATGGGAGAATGGCAGAGGCCATGTGCCAGTGTAATTGCTGGTGGTCGTAGGGTTAATGATGGGAGGAGAAAAAAATGTCTGTTCAGTGCCAATGTTTCTTAACATTATTTTTTTCTACAATATCTGTCCATCCACCGTCCTGATCTCCGCGTCCTTACTCTCTGATTTGCTCCATGAAGGACACACTACTTGCTGCACTGGGGCTGAATGTTCTCACAGGACACACTGTACATTTTGTGCTATAAAATTGTCCAATAGCAACCTAATTCCTGCCTGTCTTTCTCTGTCTCTGTAGCTTCTGTTATGTACCTGAACAGTATGAGTGTGACATGGACAAATAGGCTTCAAATCTTCCTCACCTTCAGCAAGCTGCTGGCCATTGGCATCATCATAGTGCCTGGAATGTACCAGCTTTTTAAAGGTAAGACACCTTCATCTTCACCATCATCACCATCACCATCACCATCACCATCACCATCATTATCATCACCTCTAATAGCCTCTATTAGTACTATACTAGAGTCCAAATACCCCCAAGAGTCTGTAGGACATATATGCTGCATTGCTACTGAATGGTATGGCATGGCTCTACTCAACTCGAGAATCTTCACTAGTGTGACAGGGGACATCCTGCACTACCCCGCCATTATAGCCACCAATAGCAACCATATTTTTTTTAATTTATTTAACCCAGATTTTAAAAGAAATTTGGCAAAGTACAGACGTTCCTTTGTTAGGTTAACGATGAAAGGATTCAAGAAGTGGCGCTCTTTTTTCACGCTGCGTCGCTATGGTGATCAGCTGGGAATCTTGTCTACACTGGGGAGTACTATCTGCAGGGGAAAACGAAACAGAGAATAGAACCCGGTACCAAAAGTGAGTGGCGTTGAGTGGAGTTGAGCCGAACCATGCAGTGGAAATGAGGCATCAGTGTTTCATCCTTGTTACTGTTGTTCACTAACATTCTCTGACTTCACACAGAATAGTCAGCTGTAACAATTAACATGGCCTCCTTTGTCTCACACAACAACATGCCTTGTAAATATAACCTTGAAGCCATGCAGGCCGTGATACACAGCTGCTCACAGCAAGCAACAACTCAGACATTTCACAATGTCCTCACAGCTGTTATTATAAGAGGCCCTGCATCACACCGATGTGATGGAGACAGTCTTCCCCTCAGCTGAGGACCTCACTTTAAAATGTGGCTGTGTGTGCATAAAGCATTACTACTCATGCATTATTGGTGAATGTTGAAATTGTTATTACATAACTAATATAATGTTACCCAAAATGACCTTACTTAACAGTCACATTTCTTGAACTGCAGACCAGTTAGAGCCAATAACACTACCAGATCCTGATGATTACATCTTCTGACCCTCCAATGTAAGAAGGATTATAGTGCCAAAT
Organism: Sebastiscus tertius; assembly: GCA_916701665.1. Lineage (NCBI taxonomy): Eukaryota > Metazoa > Chordata > Actinopteri > Perciformes > Sebastidae > Sebastiscus > Sebastiscus tertius. The sequence continues at coordinate 66,002 of CAKAOH010039631.1, forward strand.
GGGTTATTTCAATTCTGCATCTAAAAGTAAACCCTGCCTCTGTTTTGGGAGGTTGTTTGGCATTTAATTTGATTTTATGCCCATTCAGGATCCTACATGGATCAGGCCCTTGTTGGGAACACTTGGCATAACAGAGTTGGATCTCTCTTACAATCAGATATTTAGACCACTAAACAAACTAGAATGGCACTCGGAGAGCGCTGACCTCCACCAAGCTGCCCAAGTACGTTTACCCCCCCCTCCCCCTCCCCGTTCAGTTTGCGCCATCATCCACGTGTATTTATGTTTATGTTGAGATCAGCTGTACGTAGCGGAGCATCGTAAAACACTTCATTCAAACTGGACAGAAACAAAATAAAACTCACCTAAACCGTCGTCATTACTCTTTCCAACAATCACCAAGTGTGCTTTGGTCGAACTCAACTCTAATTTCTTAGAGTTTAATGTGAAAAAAGGCTGAATCTACAGTATGCAGCATAAAAAAAACAATATCATCTCAAATGATAAGGCCATTAGGGAGAATCTTGCATGGTTACTGGTTGTGAAGTACATGGTGCATATTCTTAAATAAATTTGTGTTTACCCAAATTACTACAAATTGGGGGGGCCCTTATTCAATTTTGCCCAGGGATCCTCCTATCTGATTAATACGCCCCTGGTAATATCTGTATTCACCTCTGCATGTCTTCACACAGTGATTATTACACACAATTCAAGGCTTTCAACAATTCAGTGCAACGCTATCGTCCTATTAGATTGTTTTATGTGTTTGTATGAGCAGTTTTCCCCCATAATTATGAGCTCCTGTATAAAACAGAACACTGATTACATGGAGAGTGATTTAACCTGTCTGAAGTACCTGTGTTGTACAGAAGAATCCAAGCTAATAAGGCAGAGTACTGCTCCATTCATCGGTTTTATTGTTGAAACTACTATTATGACTATTATCATTGTTATTGTTATGGCTATATCACTCCTGGCCTTGTGTAAGAACTATTTGCGCAGATCATTCAATTGCTGCAACAAACCCCTCTTCATTTAGGAGCAATTACGGTGCTTCAGAATGTCACCAAGAAGAAATGTGTGTTTGTGTGTCTTTTCGCAGGGGAGACCAAGAACTTTGATAATGCATTTGATCTGAACAATGTGAAGCTGTCTGGCATGCCACTGGCCTTCTACTCTGGGATGTATGCATACGCTGGGTGGTACGTATGGTCCACAAGCACACGCATGCACATGCGTATATGCTTACAGTACCAGTCGTCAAACATCATTTCCTTAATCATTGGAGGTTGGAGGTTATACAATAACTGTTTCCTTTTTCAGGTTCTATTTGAACTTTGTGACAGAGGAGGTGGAAAACCCTGAGCGGTAAGTTTAGTCTATGTGTTGGCTGTATCAGTATAGTTGATCTCTATTTTCTGAATATAAAACTTAAAGGAGAATATTTTCTTGAGTAGTTGAAGGTAAATTACTTCATATCACTGGGTCATAATAAAGGTGAAATGAAGGAGAGTGAGACACACAAGTGAATGACAGTGTACTGCCTCTGTTATTATCCTTCTTGCCATCAGGACTGTGCCATTGGCTATCTGTATCTCCATGACGATTGTGACTTCCTGCTATGTGCTGACCAATGTGGCATACTACACTGTGATGTCAGCAGAGGAGCTCCTGGCCTCGGAGGCAGTTGCTGTGGTGAGTAATTGTTCTAATTCTACTTTTTAACTAAAATGGAAAACCCTAAAGAATGATGAATTCAAATATTATTTACTGTCTAACTTCTATTTCATCTATTGCAGTATTGTATTTCTATATATCTCCTATATTTACTGGGGGAAATCTAAGATGTTCCAGTTAAACGCAGGATTTAGATCATTAAACTCTATGATGTAATCAGAAGAAATGCACCATTTAGTAAATATTGGAAAGACATGACAGTGTAAAAGTAGAATTTCGACCAGGAAACGTAGTACCAGGCTAACAAGAGATGTTAGCTGTGTGACGATTCACCATCATGCACATACAGTAGTGGCTTTCAGCGCTCCCTGGTCAATTCTTTGTCAGTAAGCTGCTCAGAATGCATGAAAATTTAATGGAGATTTATAAAAGTATGTGGCCTTTATAAAAGTAGGGTAAAATACATTTCATGGAGCAGAAGCTTGTGGCTTTTACTTTCCATTTTTTTTCTTTCAAAGTCTCTGTATGTTGTTGGAGCAGCTGATAACGGCAAAGAACAGCAAAGGAGTTCAGTTGTCTGTTTAAACGAGACAAAATTTTGCTGAAATGTTTATGGTAATTTTTGTAGATTATAACTGTAATTTTAATGGCATTTGGTGTTCATATTTTCAACACAGATTTTTTTGGTAAAAGCACTTGAAAAGTTAAATCCTTTACTAGAGAGGTGCCACCGCAGTGATGGCGGCTCGTCTACTACAACTGAGTTTCGTCCATACACAGATGCTGACTGCTGCTGCAACTATTTCTCATGTCACATAGACCGCTGAGAGAGATTCTTGTGTTTTGGATGTTATTATATGTCAGTGTTTTTGTTCCGGTGCTTTGCACAGATCTGACACCTGCCTGCCCATCCGTCTGCTCTCATCCCCGGCTCTCTGAAGCTCTGTGCACCGCCGCACGGGACCGCCATTTGACAGAAATCTTAGATTTTTAGGTCCATAAAATGTACCCAAATTCACAAATATTTAGGATATTACTACAGACATTCCTGTATTCTTGAGTCACAACATCTGCTGTATTAGCCATGTGCTTTACTACATGTTTATCTGCATGATCTAATAAGTGGTCACTCTTCACACGTGTGGAGACACATTCTAATGCCAGGTGTGAAGTGACTCACTGAGAGCTGTTCTCTTGTGATCGGCTCACCCAAGACGCATGCTAATGCCAGGTCTGAACGGGGCCCCTGACAGCTCGGCTTCCTACCAGCTGGTAATGTGATTGTTCCAGCCCAGCCCCGTTAATGCTAATCGCATCACGGACATCCCATAATAACAGCCGCCATTGCTTATTAGACCGAGGACTGCTATCAGCGCTATTGTAAGCCTATAGCTGGGGAAGACTCATTCACTAAGAGATCTGTGATCTTTTCTAATGCAGTTAGTTTCATTGCCCTCTGTAGGATGAGTGATAGGAGAGCTTTAAGAAAGGTGTTAAGAGCATTTATCTGTACTTAGAAGGCTGTGATGTGATAGAATAATTACACTCTGTTCTTCCTTCCTCGCAGACAGCTGGCAAAAGTTTACATCTTAAACTTAATTTGTCTTGAAGTTGTCTTGAGGAGGCCGGCCTCAAGGCTAAATTAGTCATTTTAGACTGCACAAATTAGATGTATGTTCAAGACATGTGTGAGTGTGAAGGGTGATAGGTGGAAAGAGTTGAAGAGTTTGAAGAATGACATGCAGATAATTGTTATTTTGTATGTATCTCAAGTCATCACAAGGTAGTCATCACCTAAGTTTGAGGCATTTTGAAGACTTTGAATGATGAGTACAAAATAAGTAGTTTGTGTTTTTTGATTAATTTGAATGGAAAATATAGCCCAGCCTACTGTATGGCCTGGGCCTCCAGCAGCGTGGTGTTGGCTCCCAGTGGAGCAGCGACGTAAAGCTCTGCTCCTGACCATAGGAGGAGCTGCTGCCGCCGCCAGGGATGGAGCTCTCCACCTCTCGCCGGGGGTTCAACGCCAGGTCGAAGGCAGCAGCGAAGCTGGATCTGGCTCAGTCTGTGGACTGGTTGCTGCCAGAGGCCCCGCTAGAATCTGAGTTGAAGGAGTTTTTGTTGAAAGTGCTTTTTTTTATTGGGCATCAACTTTGCGTTTATGCACGTATTGTTGAAAAAGAAAATAGACGTGAAGCGTAAATACAGGCTTCAGTTCAGGTTGCGGTTACGTGAGACACAGCTGAAGCGGAGCCGTGCAGACAGCTGCTGACCAGATTAAAATGAGAGCGGATCTGTAGAGTAAAAAACACTTCTGACTCCTTCCAGTCTGGACATGCACGGGGTGGACGGGAATGATTGTCTTTTTTACCGTGCAATATAGGGGCATTTGTAGGGATACAGTCATTCACAACCTTAAAAAGAAAGTGAGACAGGGCTGTAAAGTGTGTGTGTGTGGGGGGGAGGGGTTGGTGGGGAGGGCAGTGGCCCCTTGGCCCACCTCCTTGTGGCGGAGAGGGGGCTCCGCACACAGCCAATGTGGGACGTCGGTACTCAGGGTGAGGGGTAGGATGTGTGCTTGCCCAGTCTGACAGTCTTGCGATGGTTGATGAGGAAATCTAGTATCCAGTTGCTTATGGAGGGAGTTTGTCAACCAGCTTGTTGGGTATGATGGTATTAAAGGCCAAGCTGCAGTCAAAGAAAGAGCATCCTGACATACAGCAGGTGTTGTGTCTTTCCAAACATTTTCTCAGTTATATTTGCCCAGTATAGGACGTCACACTTTCCATGTGGCTTTCTTACAGAAGGGGTATTATTGAATTTATAGTATATTTATTTTAGACAGAAGATAGTGTACTGTTATTGTCTCAACCTGAGCAGGAAGGAGTTGAAAACATTGTGAAAGTATTTATTTGTATTCTTTTGTGGCTACAAAGGAAGTGATGCACTTCCAGTTCACAATTCTGGGTACCCTAAATGAGTCTATTATGTGCCTACTGACCTCTGTTGGTATCAGGTGGGATTACACACTGCCTGTAGGCTACAGTATGTGTAATAATAATATAATAACCACTTCAGCCTTTTCCATCACCGATCCAGATCATTTCCATGTGTTCCACTTCTGTGTTGCACATTGTAAAAGACGGAGACAACAAAACAGAAACAAACACCTCCCTCAATCTCATGGTGGAGACCTGTTTCAGTGCATAAATCCTTAATCATAACTGCACACATTGTGATCTTTGTACAAAGTAAAACACATAATGTTTCAGGAATAATCCCATTTTAGTGCTGTAGGTGGAATGCATGAAACTTGGGTTGATGTCAAATTATATGTCAATTTTTCTTTAATGCTTTCAATGCCTCACTGCTCTGTTAGGAGTATTAGTCATTTTTTTTTTAAATAGAAGTCAATCAAACTAAACAGTATTGCATCATGATAGAGTGGTTGCTTAGAAATGAGCATAACATCATTTCAGTGTCCATTTGTGTGAAACTGGAAATACACAAGACAAATTCAGATTTTTTTTTTGTCCCCTTATAGCCTGTGCTTGTCCATACAAGTGTGGACTGTGATTAATCAGCGCTGAATGGCTTCATGAATAATAAGCAGCTTTTGCTCCCACTTCTGCATGACCCATTTATGACAATTACTGCCAGCAGCCCTGTCAACTGCTCTAATTTCATCTAACCAGCTACGGTGAATAAAAGAAGAAAAAACGCCATTCAATAAATTGATAGCTGAAGATACATTCACAGCAGAACCCTGCTGCCCCCTTTTAAAGGAGAATCTAACGTTTTGGGAAAACAAAAAACACTTGGTTGCTTTCTTTCCAAAAGTGTCTGCGGAAGAAGAGAAAAACAACTTAGCCTGGCTCTGTGTAAAGTTCAGAAATACTCATACCAAAACCAATAAAGCTCACTAATGTTGATCTGCATATAAACAGAAATGTAAAAAATGACAATTTGTGGTTTTACTGGGAGTTTCATCTTGGACAAACTAGCTACTAGCAACAAGCTAACTACTTCTTATCTGACTCTATAAGAGGAAGCAAAGAAGTGTATTTCTCAAGTGTTGAACTCCTCCTTTAAAGCTGAAGTAGGCGATATTGGAGCAAATATGATTAAAAAAGTTATTTTTATAAAACGGTCACATGAAAAAAAATCATGTGCCTCTGTGTCCAAGCAGTAAGAGCTGAACTGAGGTCCGTTGTCCAGCTGCCGGCTGTCAATCACCGGCTGTCAATCACTCGCAAACTCCGACCAAACGGTCAAACTAGGCAGCGCTGATCAACTATGAATCAATAGGATTTTATGTTAATGCCTATTTCTCTCCTCAAATGTTTTCAGAATCATCTTGTAGTGCACGGTTTAGCTGTAAAATGATAAAGTTTGTGACGCCGCCGCCATTGAGAAATCTGGTGAAGGAATGCCAAGTTCCAGTCACATGACCGGAGCACAGCCAATAGGAACACTCTCTCAATGAAATGACCTGTGATTGGTCAAAGTCTCCCGTCACGGGCTAAATGTTCTAAAGCCTGAAAACAGAGCCATGAGGAGGAGCAGAAGTCTAGTTTTCTCTCAGAACACTTGAATTACAATATGCTGAAAGGTTATTATGGAATTTTTGCCCATTGATGCCAAAAATATACTGCCTACTGCTACTTAAATAAAAACTCTGTGATACATTCATCACTCTGTAATGGAGGCCTAGAAGGTACAAAAACAACTAAGTTAGAGTTTCTCAACCGATGAGCCAGCTATCTTGATACCCAAAAGAAAGATCTAGTGAATAATGTTATATCCTCATCTGAAATAAGTTAATACTGTATAGGCTACCTTGTCATGAATCACTTGTTACATCCTTAAAGCAACTACACTCTTGCTCACTTTGGGCTTCCTCTCTGTTTCTACCTGTCAGACTTTTGCAGAGAAGCTGTTGGGGAACTTCTCGATAGCGGTGCCGGTGTTCGTGGCCTTGTCCTGCTTCGGCTCCATGAACGGCAGCGTCTTTGCCTTGTCAAGGTACAGATGCTTCCTCTTTACTGGCCTTTGTCTCACACCTATGTACATTCACTCAACAATGACAACACACTACATACTTATTTTACATAAATATTCAGTAAAGTGCTACATGGCACTGATGATTTGTTTAGTTGTGGAGAGCTATAGAACGAATATTGACAGTTCATGGTAGTTAGTATGCTGTAAATTCCCAAACAAGAGTCGGTATTCAAATAATGGATGAGTCTCAAATAATGTGTGTATGTTGCCCGAATAAAATGAGTCACTAGTAAACACCCACTGAAGGGGAGAAATGATCTGCACTCTAGTAGCTCACATGGTGAAATGTACATTTCCACAGACAGCACTAATTCCATCAGCACAACAGCAGAGTTCTAACAATCTACTGCACTGTGGAAATGAACGTCACTTGCCAATTTTTTACGAATGCTGTCAATGAAAATTGAAGATTCTTAATTTTGAAAGCCTACCAGGAAACAGAGAGATTATGCCATTTACACCACAGGAAGGCTGTTATTGTGAAATATCTGTGTTGAAGTTCATCGAGCTTAACCCCTCGTTTCCACAAAGCTCTATGTATGTATGCGGGTCAATCGGAAGTTCATTCATTCCTATGGTAACCTCCGTGATCTCCGATATGTTTGTGAAACTCCTCCTTCTCTTTTTTCCCCCGTAATTTGCCTCAAGCGCGTAGAACATTTTTTTTTGCGGCAGATTAAAAAACAGTCCGTCCGTGCATACGGATATATATGCACTGTGTGTCACAGGAAGTTAGCATGTTATGCTAACATAGTTAAATGCCTGAACTAAGGTCTGTGGTTAACACAAGCTGAAGAGATTTTAACGTTTTGTTCTACGACATAAAATGCATCAATAAATACCACACTCGTGAATTTTGATGCCTTTATGTGTCTTAAAAAAGGCGGTTGCTAACAAGCGGCTAAATGAGACTACTAAACGTCATCACGTTGACTCGTCCTCCTTTACAGCCTTGTTGTGTCTACTCGCGTTCACGCGGCCGTGGTGTAGTTCGTTTACAGCCTAACACTATCCTCTTACTTCTGGCGATTGCATTCACACTTCAAAAATCATAAAAGTGGTGTTCATTTGTGAAGATTATCTTACTGAACCAAACTTGTAAGTATCATAAACATGTGTTCTTATTTTCTGCAGTAATTCAAAAGCCAATGGAAAAATCCCACTTTTTGTCGAGGGAACCCAAGGAGATACTAACTTCCTGGTTGGCCTACAAAAATACATCATCCCTGGAGCACTCTATTAGTTACCACCAACTCTCTGCGTGTGGCTATTAGTGCTGATCTTTGTGAATTGGACTGTTTTTGCAATAAAGCTCATTTGCATAGAAAGGGGCCGATTTTGCACTAAATGTCTGCATATTACCTCATTTAAATACATAGCACAGGAGCACCGACACAATATTTGCTTGGCAGCGCAGTTAAGGGTGAATTGAGAATTACATGGTTTCTTTTTGTTTTATTTTTGCATGTCAAATGTCATTCTTGTTCAAAGTTTCCAGATGTGTATATTCTGCCCATGTGTTCACCAGAATGTTCTACGTGGCATCCCGTGAAGGACATCTCCCTGAGGTTTTGTCTATGATCCACGTCCAGAGACACACTCCAATGGCTGCTGTCCTCATACTGGTCAGTTTACTGCAATATGAACATTTTATTGGACACCTGCCAGCCAATCACAAATGAGAACATTTTCTATGGCTGTGGAAGAAATAAGACTGTCTATACAAACCACTGCAACTACCATATTGGCTACAAATCTTATTTAAACTTCTTAAATGTGTGTGTGTCTGTCTGTGTGTGTGTGTGTATGTGTGTGTGTGTGTGTGTGCAGTACCCTATGACCATGCTCCAGCTGTTTGTAGGAGACATTTACAGCCTGTTGAACTTCATGAGCTTCCTGCGGTGGCTGTTCATCGGTGTCGTGGTGCTGGGTTTAATTTACCTCCGATATACAAAACCTGACCTCCACCGCCCCTTTAAGGTGAGCGCTTCCACACCTGTACACACCTGTAGCTGCACTGAATCCTACCAGAACCTGTGCCACATTTACAGGCTACTCACCTTCATTGTATTCCACAGTAACTCATGTTGCTCTGCTATGTTTCACTTTGCTGAGATCATCTTTAGTGATGTTTAAAAGCAACATGTGAATTTGTTAATTCCACAAAATAGTTGACGACTACTTAAATATGCATGCATATATTTGTAGTTCAAGTACAATGAAATGCTTGTGCTCAGTGCCTTACACAAGGGGGCATGTCTGCTTCCAGACAGTATATGGATGGTAATAACAGATGTCTTTTCTGCTTTGTCCACAGGTCCCGCTCTTCATCCCAGTGGTGTTCTGCCTCACATGTTTCTTCATGGTCTTCCTGTCTCTGTACTCGGACCCGGTCAACACAGGGATTGGATTTGCCATTTCCCTCACTGGCATCCCCGCCTACTATATCTTCATTCACTTCAACCGCAGACCAAAGTGGCTTCAGAGAGCTCTAGGTAAGTTGTTGCTAATACAATGGAACTTCACATTCAACCGCACATATGACTAGAAGAGATGTTTTGGATACATGGTCATGCTAAACCTTTATGTCATGTAGCACGGAGTTAAAGAAGCACTCCACTCATTTTTCACATAAAAGTCAGTTCACTCATCATGGAGAGTAGCACACAGCTGTAGAATATCTTCTGTGGTTTTAATGTCTGAGAAAACATCTATCAGGGTTATCTTGAGTTCAAATATATGATAGACAGAAAACTTGTGTTCCAAACTGGGGGCACAGACTTTAAAAGGTATTTAACAGGCAGGGAAAGTCTAGTGCATGTCTGTAGTTTGATTCATAATAGGGACTAATGGCCCTGCCCTTTCTGCTAGTTTCATACTGACGCAGTTGTCATTTTCACGTCCAGTGCCCACGTTGTGTAAGTAGTGCATTGTAGGTGCATTACTATCTTGAGTTATTACCTTGTAATGTTCTTTGTGAATTTAAAACACCACTCATTTTTCCACCACACATTCTCATTAGATTAATGAGTCAAATATTGACCTTACATATAACATGACGTCATAGTATGGTTTTCTTTGTGTCCCCAGATTCCTTCAACAGAACCTTGCAGATCATCCTGTTTGTCGTCCCTGCTGAGAAATGACAGCTCACAACAACACCTCGCACACGTACATGTATTGTATATACTGAGCTGAACTCTAAGTCAGAGAATGAAACTGGTGTTGTACTCTCCAAAAGGCATTTAGTACAAAGGTTTAAAGTTTTATATGTGTTTTATTAAAGGGTACAGATTTGTATTGTGATTTTATTAGTGTCTGATTGTTTGTAGAAAAAGGTCTGAGTAAAGTCTAAGCAACCACAGACTCAAATTTGTTATTTATGTAGCTTTGTTCATTTTTTTTTATATCATATCAAATATTGTGAAATGAGCATCATATAGCTGGTTCTGATTTGGATCCAGTTGCAGCAACTGTACTTGGCAAATAGCCAATCAAATTGCAGCGAGGAAATGTGCAATCAGCCCCACTAAATTTATACCATTTGGGCACACGTATCGTTGTTTTCCCACACTCGGGGCACTTGACATTGTAAGCGTAGGGCTATCCCCACATAGTGGCCTCCGAGCTATGTACAATTAAAACACCATTTTAAAACTCAGCCACAAACTGTAAAATAATGATAAATAACAGCAGCAACCGTGGATGTTTTGTGTCTGTCACGTTTCAGGAATAACAGGTTTGGACCCAAACGCAGATCAGGATGAGGAGGCAGCAGGCAGAGTACAATGATTTAATAAAGCAATGATTAGATACAGGTGGAACAAATCAGGGCGGGGCAGACAGTCGCAAAGGCGGGAAAACACACAAAGGCAGGAAGCGAAACCAGACATGACACATATGGTGAGTATATCAAAATAAAACAGGAAACACTAAACGTGACTAAACAGATGAATGAAACAAAGAACATAACAAAAAAAAAAAACCTAGACACCAAAATCCTCGAAACAAATCACAGAACTTAAGAGGACATGATGCTAGATAGTCTTTAAAGGGAAAATTTGCTGATATTCAACCTTATCTCTACCTATCTGAGTAAGGGATATAGTGTGAAAAATGCCTTCAGTTCTTGCCAATGTTCTCTGAGTCTCTGGGGCGCCAACAGAAACAGAACCATTCTGCTGTAATGAATGTCAGTGTTGGCAGTTTTTGTTGGATGCTGTCGCCGATGACAACCCTGAGATTTTGTGCGTTACTATACATGAATGTTTTCTTCCACACTGGGACAGTGGTGTGCTGGAGACCTTCATCAGCATCGTGAAGATAAAAAGACAACCAAAACCAGCAGGGTGAATTTGGGGCAATTTTTATCAGTGGATTTTGCTAATTTAATGGTCTGCCTCCGAAGAAGAAGGAGTGAGATCCACCGCCGAGCCGTTGCAGCGGGGCAGCTGCTCCACAGGCAGAAACAGCGGGGGGAAGACAGCATGTAGAGTCGGCATATTTTCACATTTTATTCTGTGAATTATGTATTTATTTTGACCAAACCAGAGTTGCTGATTGTTGGAACAGTGGAAAGACTAACGGACTAAAGGTTTGGTGAGTTTCCCTTTTGTTTCAGCCCAGAATGAAGTGTGTTTTCTGATGAGTTAACAAGGCATGTGAGTTTATTTCATTTACTTATCAGATGTAGCAAACTCACCGCTCGCACGCAATGCATCCTGGTACGTGTAGGCACAGCCAGCACATCTCCACAGCTGCAGAAAGAAGTGGACTACATTTACTATCAGCACTGATTGGACATCCACGTAAAAGGTGGAACATCTTCTTTTCTTTAAGTCTTAACAAAAAGTTGGCGGGCCTCTTGACACAGAGCCAGACTGTGACAATGTCATGTGTTCCGGAATCCTGAATTATATAAATTTATTACACGGCTATAATACTCAATTCTGATTGGTCAATCACGGCGTTCTACTGCCTGTTATTTCTTCAGCAGACCGTTGCTATGTATAACAGACTGTTGCTATGGCGAACCGTTATTGTGTCAAATTATTGAGTTTTAAGTAAGTAGCCGTGTAATAAGCCAGATAATGTACAGCTAGCGGGTCATTGTTGTGAAATAAACCCCTTCAGGGCGATGAAAGAACCCTCCGTTCTTCGTTGGGATGCGGCAACACCCTGTCGGGGTTTATTTCACAACAATGACCGGCTCGCTGTACATTATCCCTTACTTAAACTACTCAGTACCCCTACCACACCACACATTTTGCTGTCAGCACGTGGAGCTTTGGCTGACCTGTCCCCTTTCCGGCTTTGGCTAATTAACGTTAATGCTGTGAGTACTTGCCAAAAGGCCAAAAATTACCTCACAGGCCACAAAACCAAAACAATGAGCTGAAAGGTGCTAAAACGCTCAATCAAAACTGCAGAGATTGTGATAATTCTCCATGAGTTTGTCACCACCAGAAACATTTTTTTCACATCACATATAGTCATTTCATCCATTTGTAATATAAAGATATTCATTAAAAGCAGTTTTCTGATGTAACGTGAACATTAGAGGGCCACACCAGTGCTTAAATATGAGACAATAATTACATTAGCATAAATATATATTTCCGATTTCTGTCTGAGCTCAGTAAGAAAATTCCATGTGTTTTATTTCAGATTGGTGTGTCCCTCTTCCAGCCAGGTTGTAACATGCAGATGGTCCAGCCCTTTCATTACGACCTTTGTCATTTGCTTCAATTGTTATTACGGCTCTCCATCACCTCCCAGCTTTATGTGGACTCACTGGTCCCCTGTTAGTCCACCTACATTTCACATTAGCATCAGGAATGAAGTGGCATGGCCCTATGCGGCCTGGTGTGGTTATAGTCTTACTCCGAGGGGTGTGAGTGTGTGTGAGTGTGTGTGTGTGTGTGGCTTGCAGTCTGCTGATGTGGCTGCTCTATTCCTCCTGGGTGGGATTTGCAGGTAATCTGTCTGTGTAACCGCTGCCCTGTGGCATACTGCATTCCCTCTCAGCACTGTAAATGGAGGGCTTTTACTGCTGATGAGAGGATGGCAGGATGGAGACAAAATGCCCCGGAGCTTCCACTTTAGCGCTGAGCCACAGAAAAGCTGGGTTAAACTCAGCTAGCATTAGCCTTTGTGAGAGAAAAGCTAGCTGTGCTCACACTGCAAGCATATGAACCTTTTACCACACTGCTGATGGTCCACAGGCTGTCACTGCTCAGGTTTCTAGGAGTGTTACTTTAACACGTATTTAATGAAATGACTTCACATGAGCCTTAATTAACACATGAAGGGTAATGCTTAACATAGACTTCACATTCAGGTATATGTTACTTACTTATATACATGATCTTAAAATAATTTCAGCTAGGCATTTAACACATAGATAACAGAATCACATGTTTCTATGTACCTGTTTTCATGTGTTTTTTCAAATGCACGTCAAAGTGGAGTAAGTGGAAATAGATAGATATGCAGGAAAAAAAAGCAGAAATATCAAAAATGGCAGATGTGCTGCTGTTTCCAGATGTCCACTTCACCAGGAAGATCAACAAATAGGAATAAAAGGAGCCGGGGCGTATGTACCTTCAGCGTCCTCGGTTTGACTCCAACCGGACCCCCTTTTTTCATGTTAAAAAGGTCATTTTTATAAAACGGTCACTATACACTACACTAAACAGTGCATGAGACAGGTAATCTGGAAAAATCATGTTCCTCTGTGTCCTCTGGTGCTCCTAATGGCATCTGCAAGATTTCACAGACCGGAGGAAAGCAACCAGTCAGAGCTGATCTGGAGTCTGCCTTGAAGCTGCCGTCTATGAGAGCGGGCTGTCAATCACTTATGAACTCCGACCAAACGGTCAAACTAGGCAGCGCTGATCAAATATGAATCAATATTCTGTTACTGTAATGCCTATTTCTCTCCTCAAATATTTTCAGAATCATCTTGTAGTGTACTGTTTAGCTGTAAAATGAGAAAGTTTGTGACCCAGCAGCCATGTTGAAATCTGTTGAAGAAATACCAAGCACCGCCCACCAGCTGGAGCACAGCCAATAGGAACGCTCTCTCTCTGAAATGACCTGTGATTGGTCAGAGTCTTCCGTCATGGGCTACATCTTTTTAAAGCCTGACAACAGAGCCATGAGGAGGAGCAGAAGTCTAGCTTTCTCTCAGAACACTTGAATTACAATATGATGAAAGGTTATTCAGGAATTTGTGCCCAAGAGCACCTGTGTTACCCATGTGTCTTCTCATTAATGTGTGTGTGTGTGTGATGAAATGGCCTTATTACCACACTGTGTCAGCTAGAGCAACATTCATGCTGCAAGCTAAGAGATAACACACACACACACGTACACACACTAGCACTGATACAGAGAAAATGCCAGGAGTTGGCGCAGTACCAAAGGCTAAAGCTCTCTCTCTCGCAGGCCAGGAGAGGCAGAGACAGAGAGAAAGAGAGAGAGAGAGAGGCACAAAAAGAAAAAAGAGCTGGATTGCATTCTGAGGAGGCTTCCGAGGAAGCACACCGACCTGCATTCACAGTGAAAATTGGCCAGTATACAGCCTGTGGTGTGACTGAGGTGTCTAACTGAGACACCACACACACCCAGCTGATACTCGCAATGCATCAAAGAGCAGAAAAAACAGCATTTGATCACCAATTCAAAAAACAGTTTAAAGGATAATTCTGTTTTCATACAACTTGGAGCTTGGAGCTTAGAATTGTGCAACCCCTTCTCACTCCCAACTTGTTAAATAACGCCATTTGGTGAGTGCCCCCTTTAGCAACAGTATGTGATGAACGGGGCTTTCAACCAACACCGATGTAAACCCACCCTTGACGCTATTTGACAGTTGGAGCAAGTGACGTAGTATTAATAGCATGAGAGTCCGTTCATAGCGGGAGAGAGGGATTGGTCAAACAAACACAAGACTTTCAACCAGGAGACCGGTGTTTGTTTCCCGTGTGAACCTAAAAGTAACATTGACTTATTTTTTCATGTCAGTCATTAGTCACGTGAGTTGGAAGTATCGTTAACGTCAACCACAACCGTTTCCTAACCCTACCTAAGTGGCTGTGTTGCCTAAACCTAACCTCCTGTGAAAATGGAAATTTATTTTGAAAGGACACTCTGCGTCTATTGGGAAGATATTGACACACCATCCCTGGATCGTCCAAAAGTAATGTAAGAGGGGTACCCCGTGCGTCGGTCTCCGATGCAGAGGGGCACTGACCAAGCGGCGGTATTTGACTAACTTTGTTAAGGTTGGGGAACCCTCATCATCACGGCTAATACAACCAATTGAAGAAGATTAGGTAAAAGATTTTGGACAAGTTAGAAGAATAGGATAATCATACACAGCATAGCGCAACAGCAGCACTGTAACGCCTTATCCACATTGGGAACGTCAGCAGTGCGTGGCGGCTGCGGAACCTGTTGTTTTTTATTTCGGTGTCCATGTTAACAGGTAAGAGCAGCCACACTGCCCGCGTGAACAGTGCGGCTCCTCTAGAGATTTAAGGCCTATTTTTACCGTCAGCCGCGTGCGGTTCACAGCAACAACAGACAGTGAAAGTGATCTTTTGACTGTATATTGACATCATACCAGCTACATTACTACAGTTTCAATGTCTGTATCTGTAGAATATGTCACGGATATGTAAAAAAGTAAAGATTGATTTTTAAATCAATACTTTCTGCTTTTATTTCAAAATAAGAGCCCTCAAGCATTTATTTAAAATAAATAAATAAAAAAACAACAGGTTCCGCAGCGCTTCTGATGTTCTCTGTGTGGACGGGCCGTGAGACACTGTGGCCAAGTGAGGGACTGCACCATGTAAAGAACAACGAGCATTCTAAATGCCAGACAGGTGCTCCCAATCTCCAAACTGACCATCCTACACAGCAGTAGAAGCCTCTCCTGAGCCCCGCTCACAGTGCATTAAGCATGACTCACTTGCTTCCCAAGCCCCTGATGCTGCCTCTGTGGTCCATTAAGTGGCCTCTCGGCAGTAAATGAACCAGGCTGTCAGCCCAGACTAAAGCGATTCCCTATACTGCACAATCAGTTATTGATAAGGAAATATATATATTTTTCTATATTTTGCAATCAAATCGTTCAATGCATAGTACATGTAAGTCAATAGCCGCTGGCTGGCTGTCATTTGTTTCGGAAGATTCTGTATGAGAACATTCTGAGATTCTTCTATTTTCTGAGATTCTTCAAAATGAAAATTTTCTGAGATATTCATTTTAGTATGGTGTGTACTCTCATATTTTGTTTGTCAAAATTTGTTTAGGTTGGTGTCAGTCAAACAACTCGACAACCAGATCGAAAATGCTTGAAAAGGGGGGGTCTTGGTCCGGTTCCAAGTGAACTCTGGTAAGGTTCATTTGTGGTGTGAAACCACAGGAGTTTGTGTTAATAGATATATGATTATAAAAGTTAAACCACAAACTGCTCAAATCCATCTTCTGATGATGGGAATTGTTAATAAAATGATCTGTATATAGTGATCTAGGATGCCCTCACCCAAACTGTCCTATCCATGAGTTACCTCCTAAAACAGTCAATCAGTCAATCTCACTGTCACATGTGATTTACAGTATAATATCTGCTGCCTGAAACTTATAGTATTTGTATATTTGCATTGTATTTTTTTCATTGCATTCATTCATTCAAGAATCAGCCTTAGTATTTCATCCTCTCCTCTCCATAACCTTTCACTGTATTATCCAACAACACACAGAGTTTCTTCCATTTTCCTGCAAGTTGGGATGCAGTTCCCTGGGCAGACACATGGGGGTGCTGCAGTGCTTCATAACTCCGCTGGACATGTCCTATTTAAATGACCGTTAAAAGCACCGAGCACCACTAAACAATGAGAAACACCACCTCAAACACACTCAGACACATACAATGATACATGAACACTCTAGGAAGAGATATTATTGAGTTATTGTAAATAATTTAGAGGAGGCACGCTTTTATTTGAATGTAACAACGAGGAGGAAGGAATGAGAAAATGTTCACATTAAAAAATTGACTTCATTGAAACCTCACCTACGTGTTATCAAATCAGCAGTGGAATGGAAAAAAAAGAAAAAGAAAAAGATTTTTCCTTGCTCAAACTCACAGAGAGACCTGCAGCACTTCAGAAAGATGTTTCAAACAGGAAACTTCACTCCATCAGACAATTGAAGAATGTTTTATAAATTCAATAGTGCAGGTTTTTAAACTGACAGAAACCGCTCCCATTCTTTTAGCAAACCAAGGTTAGTAAATGTTCCAGAGATGGATTCTTTTCAAATCAAGGATGAAAATACTGAGAGGGAGAGAGAGAGAGAGAGAGGGAGAAAGGCTGGATTCATGTATTACTTGTCTTTCTTTTCTAGTTTATCCTAAGTCTCTTCCTATCTCTTGCAGGACACATTTTATCCAAGTCAGGTGTCTTTGTGATGATTAAGATACAGTAGAGTACAGACAGAATCTTTACCAACTCAATTACATTTATTATTAACCCTGCAGGATACAGTTTCACCGTTCTATATATTCTTAAGAAGCTCTTAGGTTGTTAAAATCATCTTAATTCACACCGTCTGACAGTATCATGAATACATTCTTTACCATGTTGTTTCAGCCAGGGCCGTAGATGCTGCTGAGGACATAGAGTTGAAAAGTTTGGAAATGTTTTATGGGTTTGTTTGACCTCAAGGATAAACACAATGTGTTTTTGTGAGAAACAATGAATGTAAACAGAAACTTTGTTTACAAGAAAACTCCACAGTGGAGCTTGAAAAACAAATAGTTTTGAGAAAGGCAGACTATTTATACAAAACTCGTCATTTCCATTCATAACTAAGTTGAAAACTCGCTTAAAGGGACTGTTTGTAACACGTATAAATCACCCGGGTCGGTGTCCCATCCGCGCTCGCATATACGCGCTCGCTTGTGGCTACGCTGTTCAGACTCAGACTCCAACACAAACTGCACGGAAGCACCAAAACCGCAAAGTTATATCTATTAAAGCCCATCTGTTAAACAGTGTTGGCCGCGGTCGGAGGACGCGAGGGAGACCGTAGGTTTGGTCTCCAGGACCGGAGTCTCTGCTGTCCTCTGCTCCTCTGCCTGGCTGCCTGCCTTCACTCAGCTCGCTCCACCTCACGTGCATGCGTGCACACTACACACTGCAGAAAACTTTGTAGCTCTGAGAATATCTAGTGAATGTACAGTGGACGTTTGTGCAGAAATAACTGCTGCAGCTCCTCCAGACCAACAGAGGTTTTCCGTGTCTTGTGAAGTGACGGGGCTCTGCAGCGAGAATTGTCTCTGACTGGGTGCCGGTGTCTTCCCTGTTCCCCCCGGCTGCGGTTGGGAGGCTGAAGCAGGAAAAGCCAACACTAGGATCAGCATTGATTCATGGAGAGACCTTCGTCTGGTCAGCTAACATAACTGCCAAGCAGGTGAAATTTAAAGTGATATTGTGGTTTTAGCTGACGTGTGTTTAGAGCGAGCAAGCGCGAGCCCGACGCTGACTTTCATTGACTTAACGGCCACAGGTGTCGCTGTTAACAAGCATTTCTGATTCTTACAAACAGTCCCTTTAAGGGTGCAGTGTGTAGGACTTGAGGGCATCTAGTGGTGAGATTGCAGATTGCAACCAACTGAAACTTCTCTGGTGTGCCAAGCACGATGGAGAACACAAAAACGCAAATGGCCCTATCTAGAGCCAGTGTTGGTTTATGCGTTCTGGGCTACTGTAGAAACATAGCGGCTGGCTCTGTGAAGAGGGGTTGGGAAAAAAAATTATTGAAAATTGAACATTGATATTGTATGTGTTTTTTTACAATTTTGAAATGGATTTTTTAATGCCAGAATTGATATATTTGCTTCATTTGAGTCTATTCGGTAGAAGGAAGTTACTGCTTTTATTGTTGTAGTCTGAGTAACGTGACATCATATCTGTCAAAAACCAACACAAACCACAAGAAAGCAGAAAATGGCAGAGTGTCCACGTGGATACGACCTGCATCCTCACACTGCATCCTCACATGTTAAATCCAGCGTGGTAAACACTGCACATCCAGTAAAGTATGGAAACACTTTGGGTTTCACACATTGCAGGAAAAGCAGAGCTAGACATCACGGCTAAAGCTGCATGCTAACTCTGTCATGAGGTTGAGCCGGCCGTCACTCTCATCTCCGTGGTCAAATGGGCCGACGCTACAACTGTAGAGCACCCAGATACTGACATTTATGTATAATGCATTCAAATAGCCCCGATGGAGCTGAGCATGGATGGATAAAGAGAACGGAGCTGACGGGAGAGCTAGAGACGGACTTGGAGAAGTTAGAGGAAGTAGACATGTGGTGACTACGTCCGGTTATCAAAATAAGGTATTAACAAAGGGAACTGTATATACAAAACACATATATAGAAATAAGATTGATTGGATTATATTAACCAAAAGTATAAAACATTACATGTCCCTTATAAATTAAAAAGAAAATACTTTAATTATTTTGTGTACAAATTTGTGAGGGAAATGTCTTTATTCTTTCATTTTTGGATTGGTGAAAAAAAGAAATAATTCCTTATAATGACTGATATATTTGACTTCAGGATGTCTCTGACTACATACATGCTGAAAATCAAACATTTTCACTGTATCAATTTAGATATTTTCCAAAGGAAAAGTCCCTAGAAGTGTATGATTCAACTTTTCGCTTTTTATCGAAGGCACGAGTCCTCTGAAAACAATCAAAACAATCCACACTCCTTTCTAGTCATATACAGATTGGTGGAGATATTAAATATTATAAACAGAGTGAGAGCATATAGGTCATGTCCCGGTAAATTTCTGATGAATATAGATGCTCCTTATTTCAGTCTTAGATATACAATAGTAAGGATTAATGCATGTTTGCAATTTTTAGAGGTATTAATGATGATGTACTAATGAAATTACTATGCTATTACTATATGTCATCATACAATAAATCTTAATGGAACAAGTTTGTTTTTTTATATTTGATAAATGTTGACTCTATCATCACTGAAGATTTGTTTTCTGCATTCAGTCCATGTTACTCTGCATGTCCAGTGTGTGTGTATGCATACATGTGTGTTTATGTGAGTGTGTTTTTGTGTTGTGTGTTAGAGCAATGAGACTTAAAGGGGAAGAAGGAAGTGCTCGGAGGAGAGAACAGCTGACCTGATGCTAATGCCCAATCCCAAAGTCCCCCCCCCCCTAAGGCCTAAACCCTCAGTGACTTAATTGACGTCACCTGGTAAGTGCTTGGGTTACCTTGACGATGCCAAAACATGTTTACACTGGCAATTAAAATTTAGCCAGTGCAAACCCCAGTGTCGGGGGTCTGATCCCGGGGGGACCGCTCTGACTCCCCGCCGGATCAGCAAACTTTCTGTTGCTGTCGTTACACAGGTTAGCGCTGGCTGAATGTGATTTGCTACACACACAGTGGTATTACAAGACAGGACGGGCCGGGGCTAGCTGGTTAGCATGCTCGTTTTAGTAGATACCTCTGCAACACAATACATAGACGTCTTTGATATGATGTCAACACTGTAACCTCTTCACATTCTGTAACAATGTTAGTTCAATTTTGTATATTTTAAACTACAATTCTGACCAGATATTACATGTTGCACCTTTAAGTAGTTGTGTTTGTTCCTTCCATGCCTTTTTAAATGTGCAGTAGGCAGAATATTTTTGGCATCATTGGGCAAAAGTTCCATAATAACTTTTCAGCATATTGTAATTCAAGTGTTCTGAGAGAAAACTAGACTTCTGCTCCTCCTCATGGCTCTGTTTTCAGGCTTTAATAAATCTAGCCTGTTTCTGAAAACATTTGAGGAGAGAAATAAACATTACAATAACAGAATATTGATTTATATTTGATCAGCGCTGCCTAGTTTGACCGTTTAGTCGGTGTTCGCGAGTGATTGACAGCTGGCTCATAGACGGATGGTTGATGGTAGATGGTTGTTTTTCTCCGGTCTGTGAAATCTTGCAGATGCCATTAGGAGCACCGGAGGACACCGGAGGACATAAAGGCACATGATTTCTTTCAGATTACCTGCACTACTGTCAGGATATAGCGACCGTTTTATGAAAAATAATAATAATCCCCACAGGCAAAGTCTGCAGAAATGCGAACTTACAGCAATTGTGCATAAAGAGCTCAAAATGTGCGAGAGAGCACTCAAACACTCAACCGTTTGACAGTGGGACAGCCCGAAGCCCTCGCAGACTCAGCTGGAATGTGCCTCAAAGTCTGTGATTCCACGAGCGTGGACATTGGGATTGGGCCTGAGAGTGAGGTATTCATTGTGCAAAGAATGCCTGAGGGCAGGGTCAAAGGTCACCTCTAACAGGAAGTTGGTTAAAGGTTAGTGAGGAGGTCAAAACCACAAACAAATCATGGTTTTCATGAGCGTGTGTGTGTATGTGTGAGTTTGCTACACTAGGGCTGTGACTCAACACAGTGAGAGGAGGGTGGTTATACCTCTGGCAAACTGTGACTAATGTGGCATGTGTGTGTGTGTGTGTGTGGTGGACCTTGAGGTTCCAGGGTCGTCCCCATTAACAGGAAGCAGCAGACCCCCCCAGGTAAGAAAGGTCTACCCACAGGGTTACTCATGGCCCAAATGGATGTGACAAGACTGTGTGTGTTCATGTGTGTGTGTGTGTTGCTACCTTCTTCTGAGCAGAGATGGATGAATGGATGTACGTTCTGAAGAACTTTGGAAGTAGTTTGTATCTGCATGTAATTGTGCAGGAGAAGAGGCTGATTGGCCTGAGGCTGCTGCTGTCAGATAGGCTGACTGACACACATACACATATACACATACACAGCGCTGCTAGTGTGTGTTAGTGTATATGTGACTCAGGTCTAGTGAGCAATACAGGAGTTAGGTAGTGAAGATGGTTGCTGAGACAAAGCCCCTAATTCAAAGTGACCACTGCCCGGCTTCCGAGAGACCGACATCATTACTGCTCGATAAACACGCGCACACAGAAAAACAGAATATTACAATAAATATCCACTCAGCAATAATACACAAAAAGTCAGTACAATTTTTTTTATTTTAACAGGAAGAACTTTATGTTAATCGCTACTTTTGGTTTGTATTTAAAAACTAATATATAAAATATTTAAAAAATGGCTGAAAAAAAAGATATAAAATGAGTGTGATAACTTCACTAATTTGACACTTGGAGGTCAGTTTCTAATCATGATGAGTAGGCCTACTATTCACCCTATCAGAAACAGTTGTATAATGTCTTCTGTGGCTCTGGAAGAGCTTTATCAAGTCCTAAAAACAGCCCCCGGTGATCAGGGGTCACCAAGGTTATAGCAGAATAGGTTTGACACCTCTTTTTTTGTCAGAGGGCTTGTTTTACAAATTGGGGGCGTGGAGTTTGAAAGAGGCATTTACCTAGCAGGGAGGGTCTAGTGACAGATGCTACTGAGTTGCATTGTGGAAAATGTAGGATCCAGTGTTCTGGGAGCTTAAAGCATACTATATAAGGGATTAGAATTCAGGATATCTTTTACTCGGGCATGCAAACTGGTCAGAGGTGAAAAAAGGTGAGAAGGATGCATGAGTAGAGAAAAACACAGACCTGCCAGGGGGTCAGGGGGTTCAGGGGGCTTGCTCCCACGGAGATCCTTTCTTTTCTTTTTAATGGGATATTAAATACAATCAGAAATCCCAAATTTCTGATTACTTTTAGGATAACTTTGGTGCTGGTCATAAGCCAACAGAATTACAAGACTGAGCAAAAGAAAGTACAAAGTATTCATTTATTAAGTGAACCTCTACACTTTATTAACAAAATTAACAAAGGGCAGCCCAAGCAGCCAGTGAATGAAAGTTTCTCTGCACGAGTGGTTAAGTGTTTAACCCATAGACTGTGTATGGTTTAGCCACAGGTGTGTAGTAAAGTTTCTTTTGTGACTTTGTTTTGCTGGTGGTGGCACATATTTATGGACTATGTGCAGCCAGGGACATGCATTTTAATTGCTACACTACAACTATCAAGTAGAATATCAATTTGCCTCACGCACAAACAAGCACATACACCCTCACCTCAAACAAACGACTCTGCCTTACACACACACAACACACGGGTGTTACCGCAGTCATTGAAACTAAAATTTTATTTGGCTAAGAAATTAGTATATGAAGTATATCCTTGGTGTTTGTTTTGGCTTCTGTACTCATTTTAGTCAAAATTGTAACTACCAAAAAAATAAACAAGGCAAAATTGAGCATGGCTCACATCCCCCCGCTCACTGCTTGACCCCTACTAAAGTAGGGCTAAAGGTTTTGCCCTTTAGGAACTAATGGAATTAGTCTATTGAGCACAATGTAGCTTGTTATCAGCTCATCTTCCTCAAGTCCCTGGACTTCTAACCCCCAAAGAGCACAACTAGACCACACTGTCAACCATCATACCAAAATTGAAGGTCCTAAGTTAAATAGTTTCCAAGTTCTGCTCCGGAAACAAATTTGAAATCGAAAAAGTCACAGTTTTTGGCCAAAATTAAAAGAATGGACGGACGGACTGAAGGACAGACGGAAGGACGGACACACGGAGCGCTATATACCCCCGACTACATTCTCGCGGGGGTATAATAAATACATTGTCTGCAATGATAGTACCTTATATTGGTGTTGTTGTAAAAACCCATGCAGCATCTGTTTGGGCGGCACTAAAAATACACAAGAGGAGAAAAATTCAGTTTGACTTTAATGTACTTCATAAATGTGGTTTCTTTTAAGGTGCCACATGAATCAAACTGCTCTTTGATCTGTGTTTGTCTGTTTCATTCGGAGACTTTGTTTTTCTTTTTGAGTGTTTTTACATTGCCTGTGATTGTGCATAATATCCACATCAGGCTCTTGGTTTGTGTGTGTGATGAGGCAGAGCTCTGGGTGGCTCAGCAGGGATCTTCACCTCGCCTGAGGGTGGATGATCCCTGCAATCCAGCTCTTCCTCTGTGGATCAGTCCCAAAGCTCTCACTCAAAAGACCAAATATCTTCTTGGCTCCTCCCGCTTAGCCCGGTCCAGCACAGCACAGCAAAAAAACTCATGTGACTATGTGGCTGTCACATTTGCTACGGTTCTGAAGGTGATCACACGGGTAGATTCACAAGTGTCCATTCAATTATTCATAAGCTTTAGCGAGGTAGTTTCAAAACATCAACAGTGAAACAGGAGGACATTTTGGGATTTCAGGCAAAAAAGTTTTAAACTCTCCCAAAACCAACCGGTCAAGGCAGATGGACGTCCACCTAGAGCCTGGATCTGTTCAAAAATTTGTGTCTTTCCTCTGTCTATCTTTTTCAGAAAAATGACTTGCTCCCGCACACACTTTTCTCTGCTTTATTAGTCAACGTATCGGTCAACAAGGAGCTTCATCAGGACATTAAGAAGATAAAATGGTGGTGTGTGTTCTTTTAAACACCACCATATCAATGTGATTGGATGATTGGAAGTGTCTGCCATCCCTATTGGTTGAGGAAGTGACATCATCACATATCCATTATACCATGTCTATCACAATAAACAGAATCTCTTTGGGTTTAAGGTCATTGACTGGACAAAACAAGCCATAGGCTCCTCCAATGCATTGCAATATCACTGTTTTTGGACACTTAAAAATTAAACAAATGGTAAATGGACTTATACAGCGCTTTTCTAGTCTTCTGACCACTCAAAGTGCTTTACACTACATGTCAGCATTCACACACACATTCATACACTGGTGGCAGAGGCTACCATGCAAGGTGCCAACCTGCAGGAATCTAACCTAAATACTCATTCAGGAGAAATTTGGGGTTAAGTATCTTGCTTTAGGACACTTTGATATGTGACAGGAGGAGCCGGGGATCGAACCGCCGACCTTCCTGATTGGTGGACGACCTGCTCTACCCTCTGAGCCACAGCCCCCACACCTAAACACAGGCCTACAGCCGTTTGAATGATGTCCAAATATCTTTTACAGCAATTCTCCACACGTTTAAGAACTTAGTGGTAGTATCTCTATGTTTACTGGGCCACAAATTCGAAGTGGTTTGCACATTTCCTACGAACCACCTTTTCACGCTGGGATGTCTCTCAGCAAGAAGAAAGATCTCGATGAACTGGAAAGTGCGCAAACCATCCTGCCTTGAGATAAGTAAGTGGTTGGAGGGCTGTCTTGATCTATTAAACACACAAAGAGAGCAGCCGCCCTTCTTAAAGACTTTGATAAAGGCCTGCGCGGCCACTGGGACGTGGTTAGGAACTTCATGTAAAAACACAACATGTAACATAGCCTTTACTGTATTATCCCATCAGTTGTAGCTCCCTCCCTATTGTGTCTGTGTTTCTTTCCTTTGTTTGTTATATTTTGACCTGTGTGTAAATAAAATCTGATGAGGAAAACAAAAATGAATAAATAAATAAAAGCTTTCGAGGTGAAACTCATCAAATCATTTGATATTTCTCTTCTCATAAAAGTACATTTGTGTCACCATGGCAACTGCAGGCGGAAATGGGAGACAATTATTTGAGCGAGCAGGAGGGAATAAGGCCTGCTTTGCTTTCAACATATTGCGTGGGGAATTTGCTGTGTTATGATGAACAATGTGCAGATGTTTTCTCAGTCTGTATCAGTTTCACTGTGTGGGCTTGCTGCTTGTAGAACAAGTGTGCTGCTCTGAGGCAATCTTAACGCAAAAGAAAAAAAAAGAAAAACACACACACACCAGGCTCATTTTGTTTGGCTGATTGGATTCCCCCAGTGACTAATGCACTGCCGCCAAGACATCAGACAAGTTTGATGTGATCTGCGATTTCAATATTTGCCCAATGACTGCCGTCGTTTCTCTCTCCCCCCTGAACGGTGCTCCGCAAAGCTCGCTCTTGTCTCAATTTAATTGGTTCAAAAATCAAAGCAGGCACAGAGAATGGGATGAGGGGAAAGTAAAAAAAGAATAAAAATTAAGCTTTGAGGAACGCTCTGCCCCTGATCCTGGGTCTGTAATTGTTTCTGACTTGTCGGCTGAGAAATCGGAGGAGGCCCTCGTACCTTCAATGATGAGTTTCGGGGAAATCAGAGAGGGCGGGTGATCGAGTTTCTCGGGGCATCTTTCTCCCTCCCTCCCTTTGTTAATTCATTCTAGCTCCTCAGGCCAAATCTCGTTGTTTTAGGATTTGAATGCCTCTCCACCCACTGTTCATTAGGCCTACCAGCACAGTGGCATTAATCTGTTTTTTTGTGAATAATGAAGGCCTCCATAATACTCTCACTGTACATTACCTCCATCTGTTATTCTAACTAATGACTTCCAACACGCTGCAGTCATGCCTTGTAGTAAAGATCGCACACAAATAAGTCGGCCTCCAACCCATCAGTCATCCATACAGTATAACTCACACATGACAGTGATAAGTGTTGTTTGGACACCAATTCCCACAAGGCACTGGGAGAGTTGATGAGGCCGAACCAGGAAAAGACAATACATCATTGTGTCTTTGCTTACCCGAGGCTAAAGAGAAGATGTCCTGCTAACATTAGAGGACAAGGAAATCACCAGAATGTCTCATTTACATAAGAAAAAGCGTGAAACTCGAGAGGGTTCTGGATGACATTTCAGAATCATCATCCCACATTACTTTACAATTTTTCTTTTTCTGACATTCATTTTTTTGTCATTGAAGTGCAATCAAAAGATGGATGTTGAGCGGGGAAATCTCAAGAGCCTGTCAGCTTGAGGGCAACTGACTCCACACTTTATGATGATACATGGGTTTAAAAGTTTGCAAGTCTGTTACAAATACGGATGAACCATAAGAGGAAGTTGGAACAAGAAAACTGTCACAAAGTAACAAATTACATTTACTGTACTCCTACTATTCGAACCAAATGAACATATTATGGTCTTTTATTTAAAAGCTAGACTAATCAATATTTAATAGAAGAAATAGTTTGACAATTTGGGAAGATAAGAAGATCAATAGGCTACCACTGTCATATCTTTCTATTAAAGGTCCCATATCGTGCTCATTTTCAGGTTCATTTTTGTATTTTGGGTTTCTACTAGAACATATTTACATGTTTTAATGTTCAAAAAACACATTATTTTTTCTCATACTGTCTGTCTGAATATACCTGTATTCACGCTCTGTCTGAAACGCTCCGTTGTAGCACATTTCAACGCAGTTGCGTGGCTAGGCAACAGTTTGGGTTCATGTTTACTTTCTGTCAGCTGATGTCATTCACATACACTGCAACAGGTAATAAACTGGGACACATTTAGTATGTTTACGTTTAAGACTGTGAAATGGTCCAAATATTGTAAATTTGTGACATCACAAATGGACAGAAATCCTAACGGCTTGTTTCAAACGCACAGTTTCTGAATACTGGCAGTGAAAAGACATGACAATTTCACTTTTTAGAATATGGGACCTTTAAATATGAAGCTACTGCCAGCAGCCTGTTAGCTTAGCTTAGCACAAAGACTGAAAACACAGGGGTTGCATCCAAAATTCCATTCAAATGCTATTTAGTATGCTAAAATAGTATGTGAGATATTTTAGTACGTCTGGAACCATAGTATGAAACCAATAGTACGCAAATTACATACTATATCCGGTGAAATATTACAGTATGCAATGCTGGACACTACGGCGGCATAAATATCCCAAAATGCAATGTGGTAGTGAGGACAACGCTCATAACAGACGTTGGCGGGCAGCTCTGTAACATCAATCATGCTTCAATGTAACTGTAAGTAAGTAAGATTTCACTTTGCTAGGCTTGATATATATTTTAAATGAATTCAGACTTTGGTTCTCACAAACCGACGTGTCTCTCTAACCATTGAGGAGAATCTCAGGAAGTGACGACTTAAATTCCTGCTCAGTGCGTCCGAAAAGACACATACTACTGTTTATTCACACAAAAGTATGTTGAACGATAGTACACACATTGAGCATGTAGTGCATAGTGTGCGATTTCGGACGAAGCCAGGGAGAAACAGCTACCCTGCCTTGAGCCTTTTTGTTGCTGTGAGGTTGGTAGGCAACCAAGGGAGATTCCAGGAAGTTACTGCACCCGACCAACGCTTCGTAATGTCACTACTCCACTTCGCATTCTATTTCTATGTGCGTCTGTGTCTGCTGGATGTGTAAATAACATTATAACTGTTTGCTAACAGGAAACCCAAGGGACCAAAAAAACCCCAACAAAATCAATGAAAGCAGATTTGAATACAAAGGTGGAGAAGGAAAAGGAATAAACAAAGAGATACCACTCCCTTACCTCAGACACACCAGGCATACAAAGAGTAGTGGAGTTCAATAGAAAAAAAGAGAGACACAGAGATACAGTGGGATTATAGGCGAGAGAGAGAGAGACAGAGATAGTGGGGGATCTCACAGGTCAGAGCAGCTCCAGGAACTGCAAATACATTAGTTTATATTAGTTGTCAGCTGTGTCCACTTTTGAATTGCCAGGAGGGATGAAGTGTGTGCGTGCCGCTGTGAATCTTGCTTATCTGTTGTATATGTGTATGTGTGTGTGTGTGTGTTCATAATGGCCTTGTTGGCTGCAGGGGCCCCCTGCTATAATAACATACATCAAACCTGACATGGAATACATGCAAACAAATCACTGCCATGTGCAGCGAGGGATAACCACCGTCTGTTTGCACACACACACACACGCACACACACACACACACACACACACACACACACACACACACACAGGGCACGGGGACAGTACTATCTCATTTGACGCAGTGGGCCCAATAGATCACAACGGGGGGGCACTAACCCTGGTAACCTCCATCTTTATTATCAGCTGCATCATGGGAGCAGCGGAGGGGAAGGAAATAGTGATAGAAGAAACACACACACACACACACACACAGGCGAGGGGCCG
This sequence comes from Sebastiscus tertius, assembly GCA_916701665.1. Lineage (NCBI taxonomy): Eukaryota > Metazoa > Chordata > Actinopteri > Perciformes > Sebastidae > Sebastiscus > Sebastiscus tertius. The sequence goes on from CAKAOH010039631.1 coordinate 94,741, forward strand.
CCTAGCTAACACCAAACAGATCCAACATGGATATACTGTATGCATGCCGAGCACACACACACACACACACACACACACACACACACACACACACACACACACACACACACACACACACACAATAATGGAGCCGATACTTAATCATTTGGAGGCTGTATCTATTGGCCCAGTGTCCAGGCGGCATTCTGCTTTTAAACAGGATAGATGCTCCGGTCATAAATCAATAGCCAAATATCAGCTTAGTTGGAGGAAGGGCACTCACACACACACCTTTTTCACCTTGCACTGCCTACTGTATCTTTTATTAGGAGGGAGATTAAGTTATTTGTCGGCTGCATTAGCTCAGTGTCACAGAGTAAATAATACAACACTGTGGGTCTGCAGGAGTTTGCTCATTAAAATAAAGCCTGAATACTCACAGACCTTTCACTGGCAGGTCCAAAAAATGGTGCTGTAAAAGAGGTCAAATCATCACTGTCAGGTAAAAAGCCTTGTATCTCCTTGTATATTTCATGCTCTCAAACTAACTCAACGGATTAAATGTTCCTCCAGGGGTTGAGAGCATTTTCCATTCCGCGAGGCTGATCATGAAACCCTTTCAAAAGGAATCAGATATCATCAGAAACGCAGTTGGCCTGCAGCTAAAACAAGGTTTTGGAGATATGGGGTTTTCACCTGACAGCGGTGAAATGCTTGCCTGGGAGAAGTCGGCGTACCTCCGTGCGGCTTCATAAAGTTTGAGCTTCAGTTTTGCTCTAAAGTATTTCAAAGGTGATGTGGAAAATCTTTTGCGCTTTCTGATTTGGACTCGGCATCAAGATCAGAGCGTTCTGTTGCCTCAGTCCATTTCAGCCTGTCTCTCTGTGTTTTCCTTCTTCATCTCTCGTCGAAGAATATCCACGGTACGGGTGATGAACGTTTCAGTTTTGCATGGTGTGTGATGTAGGAGGTTGATCGCCTGCGGGAGGGCTGCTCAGGACACGCATTGCGAACTTCTGTCAGTCTGAAAGGAAGAAATTCAGACGCGGCTTTGGTGGGTTTTTAGTTGAAGGAGAAGTGATGACACAGGAAAATACTTCATATCACTAAATATAGACTCCTTCTTTTCTTCTTTATCTAATCTTCACAGTCTCCCGAGTAAACTGTCTGATAGAAAATACATAGAATAATTCATACAACCCAATTCTTTTGAATGCAGTAGTTTCCTACCTGTTCATCCTAAATCTACGCTTAACAGATAATTACCTCCGCCAAGGCCGAAGTCTTAGGAAGGTTTGTGTTTGTTGGTTTGTTTGTTTTTCCGTTATCAGGATTACTCAAAAAGTCCACGATTGATTTGAAAGAAATGTTTTGGAGGGGTGGGGTGTGGCATAATGAACAATCCATTCGATTTTGGTGATGATCCGGATCATTTTTAAGGATTCCAATCTGCCAGAACATTTAGACCTCTAGGTATAACACATGTGCAGTATAACTGATGACGCATGACCCCGCCTCTTTCCTTCAGAGAGAGAGAGACAGAGAGAGAGAGCGGGGGGTCGGGAGGGGACTTTTTTCACATTAAACTCTATGAAATTACAGTTGAGTTCGACCAAAGCACACTTGGTGATTGTTGGAAAGATAAACGACAACGGTTTAGGTGAGTTTTATTTTGATTCTGTCCAGTTTGATTGAAGTGTTTTACGATGATCCGCTGCGTACAGCTGATCTCAACATGAACAAACATACACGTGGATGATGGCGCAAGCTGCAAGGAGAGGGGGTGCAATCGTACTCGGGCACATTGGCGGAGGTCTACGCTCTCCAAGTGCCATTCTAGTTCTGGAATATTGTCAGAAATATTGGTCGGCTGACCACAGGTTCTCACACAGTTGAAGCAGAACCACAAACCGATTCCCCAACGTCAGTGCCTTTTTTTCTCTTCTTTTGTGTAGTAACTGTAGTAATGTTGCTGATATGATGTCAATATACTGTCAATAGATTGCTTTGTTGTTGCTGTGATCGTCTCATGCGTGCAGTGCAGCTGCTCTAACCTGTTAACATGGACTCCGAAATGAAAACAAACCCAACAGGTAACGCAGCCGCAACGCGCTGCTCACACAGGCAGTCTGGATACGCCATAGGTGAGGATGAGAATGTCTGCATCTCCTCCAGAGACTGGAGTTAGATTTGTTTGCTTCAAGTTTGACCTTTCGGTGTTATTTGTTACGTGGGACAGAAATGCAACATGGGGAATTACATGTAAATTCACAACTCTCAAAACAAAATATTTACTGCCATTTTTTGGGGGGTTCTGATTAAAATAACAATGTGCTCAGTGCATTGAAGATATTTCATTGGGGGTGGTAATACTGCTATATTTAATGTCATTTTGAACGCGCAGGTGAAAGTTTGGGGGTTGAAGCAGTTTGACACAAATCTACAGTTCATCACACCTTCAGAGGAGGAGATATGTGACCTGATGAGTTTAGATATGACTTGTTTCTGACAGCCTGTCACATAGTGAACTTCTATCCTCCTCTGCTGCTGACACCGGCAACATCTGAGAGCATCACGCACCTACACACACACACACACAGACACACACATACAGGACCATCAAACATCCATCTTAGTAACACAGAAAATGAATGTACAAATCTGACATTATAGCCTGTAGAAAAATACCAACACATCTATTTACAAGGTGCTCATATTGATAAAACACAGGACCAAGGTCTTTCCTTGTTTTTACAAAACTTTAAGTTTCCTGAGAGTTGTTCATGTCTATCAATATTTTTTGGACTGTCTTAGACCAAAGGAATAACACGTATGAATTTTGAAAATGATGCTTAGTTTCCCTTTAAAGCTAGGGTTGGTAATGTTGAGAAACTAGCAAGAGTAAACTAAATTTTAAAAAGTTAAACAAACTGAAAAACCCAGCCCAGCGTTGCCAAATCTTTTCCAATGAAAGTAGCAGCACGAGCTCCAAAAGTCCCTAAATCTAGCTAGAAAGTCGCCAAGTCGGCAACACTGACAGCCTGTCTCTTCAGGCCTCCCTCGAAAGCCACCCCCCCAAAAATGATAATTATGAAGGTAAACAATGGACATGGCTATTGTTAGTACTCACAGCTGTCAAGCTAGCAGCCTGTGGAAGACTCCAATGATGCGCAATGAGTGCACGGGCAGAGTGTGCGCAGGCAGGCAGGTTGGGCTGAATGAAATGATTGGACAGGCTTATAACAGTACAGACACTTAAGGTTTAGGGTATTTGCTTTATTGAGTGCTGTCAGGATGTAATGAGAATTTCAACAAATATATATATATATTGGAGTAATCCTGCTAACAGACAAACAAACAAACAAACAAATAAACCAACGCCGGTGAAAACATAACCTCCTTCCTAGGCCTTTGGCCTTGGCGGAGGTAATAATAGCCTGTAGCCTAGACCCTGGGTTCCCAGCTCCAGACCTCCAAACCCCTTACCTGCTCCACTTCTCTCTGCTGTAATACACCTGAACCAGCTGATGCTCAGCCCTGATCCAACAGTAAGGGCTGCTGGGTTGCATCAGGTACATTATGTATGCTCAAGAAATAATGCAATGAGTAAGTTACTGACTACTATTGTTGTGTTATTGTTTTATTTTCCACTGCTCGGGGCCAATAAACTGATGACGTAGACAGCGATGCGTACGGTAGATGAGCTACCGCAAAAACACTTATGGATTCATTCATGTATATAAAATTAACATTTATAACATAGGCATAGCACTTAAGTTTTCTTTTACTTCTTGTACTTATTCGCTAACTACTTAGCTATTTGGCACTCAAAAAGTGCGATGAACATTGTTTTATCAGTGCTTATCACCGCACATTAGCAGCCAACCAGTTCCAACCTGGCATTCTAATGAATGACTGGTAGATGTTTCACTTTCATTATGTACTTTATTGCAGGAGGTGAATATTGTATAGATAAATTACAGCGCCCTCATTCTCACCCCTCCTCCCCTGTGCCATGGGTCAACTTGACCAGATGCTCTCCACATTGTTTCTACTTTTATACAGCTTAGGCAGTTGGCCTAATGGCAGGGAAAACCCTGAATAAGTGGCAGCAACCAAAGACAAAAGGCCTTACTTACAGTTTGCATTACTGGCTGGGCCAGGTAAGATCATGCATTAAGTACAGGTGTGTCTGTGATTTACCCAGGTGGAACGAAATGACAAAACATTTACATGTAGAGGTAAACCCAGTCCCCCCTACAACTCATGTGGATAGGTCAGTAAATCAGTAAATGATTTCTGTCCATGTGCCATAATGGGTGCACATTTACACCAGATTGATGCCTCTGGATGTTTTATGATGAATTTATTGCACTCAACAGGTAAAATGCGGTTAAATATATACATTTAACCAGCAGCACCACGGAGTAGAAATAGAAAGCAAAATCACCAAAATAGTCTAGAGTGAAAACTGGGGACAGGCTGCTGGTTGCCATGACTACAAAAAGGTTTTTGGCAAAGAGAGAAAGGGCAGCAAGGTTTTAGCTCTCATCAGAATCAGGTCAAAATCATTTTGGGGAATTGCTTGTCTTCTTTGCTGTCAACTTTCCATCCCATGTCAAGGTTGTGAACCTGCAGTGTGCTCAGTTGGCTGCTCCCTCAGCAGTGATTGAAATGATGTTGCATTCACTTCTCTCGGGATCATCGGTCAGGATGAATCCCAGACTTGAAGCAATGGCTCGGGAGTACATAAGCAATCAAGACTTTCAGTTGTTGACTTTGTTTGGTCCTCACCCATTGCAAGTCACTGCATTTTCTACAGCACTGTCCTGTAAATATTTCAGAATAAAAGCCTTGTGTTAACAAATGAAGGAATTCTGTCCACAGAAAAAAATATATGAGGGATTTTATTTTAACTGAAAGCAGAAAGTGTTGATTTAAAAATATTTTATTTACTTTTTTCATGTCCATGACATATTCTACAGATACAGACATTGAAACTACAGTAATGTTGCTGGTATGATGTCAATATACTGTCAAAAGATCACTTTCACTGTCTGTTGCTGCTGTGAACCGCACGGCTCGTGGTAAAAATAGAATCGAATCTCTATGCGCTGCTCATGCGGGCTGTGTGGCTGCTCTAACCTCTTCACATGGACACCGAAATAAAAAAAAAAAAAACAGGTTCCGCAGCCGCCAGGTGCTGCCGACGTTCCCAGTGTGTCCCGGGACTTAGAGGCAGCCCTGCACGCCCTGGCTCACGATCACATGGGTTATATATGAATTACAGTGCATTACTTTTTGGTATAAGTACGAAAAGTGAATGAAAATAGCCTGTTGAGTTACATTATGGAAAGTATATGATTCAGTGTTTGGAGCTCAGCCAGTAGGGACTAAAAGTCAGGACATCAGCCTTTACTGCTTGGATTTAGACCATTATTCATTTAAAATGTCTCTTGTAAGTCCCCCAACTCTATGGAAATGCAATACTAAATAGGTGGAGTACCACTTTACAACATTCCATTCATCCACAAAGCAAACTTACTAAACAAATACTTGTGTCCTTCCATATCACATCATGAAAACTGCTTTTGTAAGGTATTGATAACAAAGCTATCCTCATACTCATAGAAACTGGATACACACCACTCTGAGTTGTGATATTTTAATATTTCTAGTATTTCATATCTTGAAGTTGGGGTGACTTTCACCTATTGTCGTCCCATCTGAATGCAGTTGTGAATGGTGTTGACAAACAGGAAGCTTGTTTTAACCTGATCCAGGCCACAGTAAATATGGAAGAGAAGTTTCATAAGCCTCGATTCGACCGCAAGAACTTTCCCCAAGAACTAGGAACTCTTTGTGTTTCGACTGCCAGGGAACCAGGGTCTAAATTAAGTTCCGGGGCATTTTACCCCCCAAAAAGGCCCTGGTCGTGGGGGTAGTACTTTCTGAAAGTACAGGAACCTTTGGGAGGAGTTTGCAGGGATGACCGTTGCTGATTGGTCAAACACACACACACACACACATAGCGCTGCTGCTTCAACTGTTCATCTGTTCTTCATTCATAAAACAAGGAAGTATTCTAATATCGATTTAGGACCATTTCTGAGGATTCTGCCAGTCAGGGGTGAAGCCCGGATGTCCCAGTCCATCTTCTAAATGTCCCTCAAGGTGGACAATGTGCATTTTTTGGTTCCATACTGCTGTTGGAAACAGCCTGATTACTGCACAGGTCTTGAGGGAGACATGACCTTTCCTTACAACACACACACACGCACACGCACACACGCACACACACGCACACACACACACACACACACACACACACACACACACACACAGCCCTCATTAGAGGGATTGACACTGTAGCCTGGAGGACAATTGGGATTGGGCATCTCTCTCTCTCTCTCTCTCTCTGGGACGACTACAGATTTAAGTCTCATCATGTGTTTGGTGGGAAATGTGGTGACTGAAGCAGAGAAAATGAAAAGTCAGGTAAGGAAATGTAACACTGTAAAATAAACCCACAGTAATGTGGCACCTGTATGCCACAGGGGTAAATATACACCCGTGCTGAACTTGGACAAGCTCGGACAATGCTTCTTCACAATACAGCAGATTTCCTCACCAGGAAAAACAAAAGCATTGAATGAGGTCATCACCAAAAAAATGCTTGTAAAGGAGATATGGAGACTGATAAGAAGCAAAAAAACACTAATGGACTCAGGCTTTATGGATCTGATAGACTTTATTAACACAGAATAAAGCCGAGACAACCCTGCAGAAAAGTCACCGTGTCACAATCACCAGATACCTCCTTTTATACACACCTCTGAGGGCACAAACATGTTTAATTAGGTCAGTAACCATAAGTTGGTATACCCTGACATCAGGTCATGACAACTGCAGACGTGTCCTCTGAACAGTCACTTGAGTTCATAGCAAACATTCTGTCAAACATCCTTCTCCAACTAGTTAAGGATTAACCTTCCTGTTGTCTTTGGGTCAAATTTGACCCATTTTCAAACTTCATTATATCATAAATATGGATGTCTTTTACCTAATTGCCCCAAAATTACATGGATGGTTCCCTTATATGGTCTTTGCAAAAAAATAATAAAATAATGACCTCTACTTTCGTTGCATTATGGGTATTTTATCCAAAATTATAGCACCTGTGGTGTTCCCGTGTCAATTTTGTCATTAAACATTTTTTTTACATTATGATATTTGTAATATTCTGACTGAACTTTGACATATTACCGGTCTGTGATAATCCATCAACATTATTTCTCCAATTTTGAGTATAGTCCAAATAATTCATAATTTCTGCAATTTTTCCTAAAAAAATGAGGTTTAATTTCATATAAATCAGGTTTATTGACCATGAATTCCCAAAAAAGTGTAAAACTTGTGGTAATGAGTTGGAATGAAGTTGGCCAAAAGATGTAATACAGAATTGGTTGATAATTTATAATGTATCCTTTAAAAACAGTCAAACAAGACCGGGTCAATTTTGACCCGGGAATACAAAAGTTGCATGGTCGACAGGAAGACAACAGGAGGGTTAAGTGATCTCACAACAGTCAGAGCAGTCAGTATTCAGGCATGTCAACACTACCATACTATATACTGTATATACAACCATCGGGGTACCAGCTCAGAAAATGCATGAGGTTTAGAAGACTTGTTGTAACCCTAACAGGCTGTCCGATGTGCTGCTGCATCAGTCATGGATAGTTCATCAAATATTACTCTTCAACAGTTTTGGTGCTTCAAGATAATCCAGATTTCTCAGGCTTTCGGGGAACTTGTAACCATTGAGCCTCTTTTTGAACCGCTGTTTGCAGGCAGGTTGCCCCACTAGGCCGCGCAGAGAAGAGCAGCTGATACTGAGCTGCACCCATGATTAAATCACCACGGGGTGCATGCTTTGAAAGTATGTCCACGCCACTGCTGCACTTACCTTGCCCTAAGTTTCATCAGTTTTTTTTATTTATTTTTTTATTTTAGGAATGAATGTTTAGCAATCCTAATTCATACTTTACCTGAGTATTTTACCCGCGAGACAACCGCAAGCAGTCTGACTTGTGAAGTGAAAAAAACAGATATCCATCTTTCAAAGCATATGCAATAAAAAGAAGACTGTAATAAGTTGTAAAGTTTTCGACCACAAGCATTTCAGACCTGGCACTTCAACAAGCACTTGAAGAAAACACTTCAGGTTCTGAGATACTGCAGCACCTAGAGCACCTTTTCTGTTTTCATTCTCAAGGACTGTAGCAAAAGAGAGGAGACTGCACAAAAGCGAGTAAACACACACACACACTGATACAAACAGGTATGACAGACATTATTGCTGAGTGAATATATGAGTTTGAACAGCTCCTTTTTCCTTTTCCACACTCTCCTCTTGCTCCTAAAGGTTGTACCTTGTAAGATCTGGCCAGAATTTTAGTTTAACGCATTTAAAAGATGAACTTATCCACAGAATGAGTGTTGAAGTTATGTTAAAGACGTCTAAGTATGTGTTTACATGCTAACCAGCTAGCCCCGGCCCATTCTGTCTTGTAATACCCTTTGTATCTCTAGAGGTGATAGCGTCACTGTAGCGTCAAGTCTGTCCTCAGTCCAACATAAGAGGACGAAGAAGTAGAGCCGTGGGCTTGTCAGTCATATTGAAGGTACTCGGTCCGTGTACATTTTGATTTTGTTGAGCTTGTTTTTTGGATTAAAGCTTCAGTAGGCAACACATTTTTTGGCATCATTGGGCAAAAATTCCATAATAACCTTTCAGCATATTGTTATTGAAGTGCTCTGAGAGAAAACTAGACTTCTGCACCTCCTCATGGCTACACACACAGGTAATTTCATAGAGAGAGAGAGAGAGAGCGTTCCTATTGGCTGTGCTCCGGCTGGTGGGCGGTGCTTGGTATTTCTTCAACTGATCTCAACATGGCTGCCGGGTCACAAACTTTATCATTTTATAGCTAAACAGTACACTACAAGATGTTTCTGAAAACATTTGAGGAGAGAAATAGGCATTACAGTAACAGAATATTGATTCATATTTGATCAGCTCTGCCTAGTTTGGTCTGTGAAATCTAGCAGATGCCATTAGGAGCACTGGAGGACACAGAGGCACATGATATTTTTCAGATTACCTGTCTCATGCACTACTGTCAGAATATAGTGACCGTTTTATAAAAATAACTTTTTTTATATCATATTTGCTTCATTTCTACACACTGCAGCTTTAAATCCAAAAGAGGTAGAAACGATTAAACGACTTGTTTTTCCCTTTCGTCCTCGCTGCCGTCAGGAGACTACTTCGTCGGGAAGAGAGTTGGCTCTGGGAGTAAGACCTTCAGTTAGTGGCTGTAGCAACCCAAATCCAGCCAGCACAAACCCCAGCAACCCGGCAGGAGTCACAGCAGGCTGATGGAACGCTGGGTCTAACCTGTGGAACAGCTGTCAACAGAAATTTTGCTGAGACCCCTCAGCGCTGGGGGTTTGCGCTGGCTGAATGCGAGTTGCTATGGCTCCGCTAACTGAAGACCTATACCCCCTATTTGTTAGTAGCACGTTCTTACACATTGCACCTTTAATATCTCCCTCTCCTCTGATAGCTTGGTGTCTGTACTGGTCATACACACAGTCATTACTGCACCCATATGCAAAGGCCACTGTAACCACCCCCTCTGCCCTCTCCTCAGGGTGGTTGAGGTGTCACAAATAGTGTGTGTTGCTAACTTTACAGTTTGGCTATTGTTCACAGTGTAGGAAGTTGCTGTGAGGCCCCGGGGGTGGAACAGTATATGTTTGTGCGTGTATCTTTGTGTGCTGGTAGTTCACGCATGCGCAAACACACACACACACACACACACACACACACACACACACACACACACACGCACGCACACACACACACACACACACACACACACACAGACAGTGCTGCCTGTGAAGTGGAGGACTGGGCTGATCCCAGTGTCTGAGAAGGGCTTGCAATGTCAGATGATGCAAAGATGGAAATCAGAGAGAAATACCAGGAGAGCCCAGAGAGCCCTGTGGGAAGACTGGGAGAGAGAGAGAGAGAGAGAGAGGGAAAGAAACAGGGTGAGAGAGAGAGAGGGGGTGAGAGAGAGATATGCAGAAAACACATCTGCACTGATACAATACAGCCAGAAACGACAACAGCATCACTCCATCTCCTCACACCTTCTGTGCAATGCAATAGAGATGGGATGTTTTTGAATTGGACACTGACAATATTACCACTATTATTATTGTTTGAGTGTGAATTGTAAACGGACAATATTGTAATTACTTTGATATTCTTCTTCTTTTTTTTTTTATTGTTGAATACCTTAATATAAATCATATACCAACGTTTCTTCAGTTTAAATCATTCCACTCCGAGGCCTGAGTTCCTCTGCCATCTACTGATTGCACCCCCATTATTCCTGTTAGTATAGTCAGACTTCCGTATTATTGTGTGTGTTTATTTGCTGGTGTGTGTGTGACAGTGTCTGTGTGTGTGCATGCATGAGCCGAGTGTCACGGAGTACTCTGGAGACACCAGAATCCTTTCAAGGGCCCAGAGTGCTGCTGTTCAAAGGTCTCCATTACCTCCCTCTCTCTCTCTGTTTCCAGCACATGATGTTTTTCATCTTCCAGCCTTTTCTTATTCGCTCCCTCTCCTGGGGTCTCTGTGCCCTTTCCCCTCCGTCTCTCGCCCATCAACAACACCAAGAACCAAACAACAGCCGCCTCCGTCTCCCACAGGCTTGAACTTCAAGCGCATCATGGTTCCGACTGGCCTCAGTCAGCGAGCGGCACGGGAAGGAACTGATTACACTGAGCGGGATTACTCTTATCTCGCTACTGACAAATGCAGATGAGGGTCGCTCTTTACACTGCTGCAACTCCGGTTTGGTGACATTCATTATGTCTCTGCTGAATTTGACTTTTTGTTGTTTTTTTTAACAGCAGTGATGCTGTTGCCATGGTGTCAGTATAGTGTTGAAATGTATTCTGGTCCAGGAAGTGTCCCCATCTCAGGGCGTTTTCATATTAGGTACGATTGATTCGTACCATGCCCGAGTACGATTGGTGGTATGCGTGCTCCCTCTAGTGGTACGCGGAGGAATCTCTGAAATATTTTTAACAAATTAAATAAAATGAATTTAAAAATATAATACTATCAAAATACCACTACAAATGAAAATACCGTATTCATTGAAATGGGATTTTAAATAAGTTTTGGCTTTGCTCTAATTTTATTTTGAAACAAAAAAACGTATACAAGTGCTACTACCCCGCCACGTAGCAGCTACATGGTTGGGTAGTAGTGCGTGCAAACATCCACGATTAGATACAAGCTGAACTGTGATGACAAGATATTAAGCGGAGGTAGCTGAAATGATGAAGGGTTCAAAAACACTGCAATCGTGGCTCCAAACGGGAACTATTAGGAGGAAAGGTGCGGATCAGGTGCAGAATATTTCGAGCAGCCCTGTAGAAACTGAAGTGAACGACAGTGAACCAAGCACCAAGTGCTAGAGGCTACTTCAGCAGCACCAATGAAGTCTACTGTATTTTAACATCAGTCATAATGGTGGTACTTAAACAGTAAAGAAATATGACTCAAGTTACCTCAAATTTGGATTCAGCTGGAGTGGGATGGAGGAAGAGCCGCATCACCACATACCACACGGTGGTATGTGGTGATGTGGCCTAGGCTCCCCCCTGTTCTTAGCAGTGACTACGCTACTGTATTTTAACATCAGTCATAATGGTGGTACTTGGAGAGCCAAATATTTTACATGATGTAAAAGGTTTGAGAACCACTGTTCTACTGCCCTCTGATTGGCTGATCAGATGGCACAAGTAACTAGCTCTTATATCATGTCAATGGTCGCGTATACTGTCAAGCAGCTTTGTAAGGAAAGTAGAGGAGGCTAATCTAGGAGTACGAGACAAACTCAAAGATACATTTCTCTATTTTATTGTTTCAGTTTTGTACTATTGCTCCCTCTTCCTCATGTCTACAGTTGTATCTGTGGTGGGCTGCATCATCTATGTGGAAGTGCAGTACAGCTTTAGCATTCGCGTGTTTACGTTTGTGCCTGTTGGAGCTGGAAAATCCTTTTTTTATTGGACCCCAGGCCAGACGGGCTGAATCCCTGCGCTCGTCTCACTTTGACTGCTTTGGAGATTCTTCCAGTCCAGCCCAGTAGCACAGGAGTTTGTAGAAATAGTCACAACATTTCATGTATTGATTCGTGTACATAGAAATGCATTTCACATTTTTCACATTACTGTCGGCCAGGAGACCGCTCTTCATGTCCCATGTGAAACAACAAGTCAAAGTTGATTTATTTGCCACCTAACTTCCGTACTTAAGTTATTAAAATATTCAAATCCTGCTGGATGATACACACACACATGGACAAGGGGTGCTTTTCTCCACAGTCCAGCTGTGTGCGTGGGACAGTTGACAGGAAGCGTCTGTCCTTCCAATCAGTAAAGACAGCCGATCAGAAGAACCCTCCGCACAAACTTCACAACTCAACTCACATTTCCTCTATCATTCCTTCCCCCAGTCCTTTTCTCCCTCCTACGCGCTCTCTCTGTTTCCTCTTGCCTCTTTTCTCTCCCTTTACCTCCCCCTCCTTCTCTCCCTCCTGCAGCCAAAAATGTGTTTATCTCTGAGTGACTTCAAAAAAAGCCCAGGCTAGAATCACAGTGGCGGTGACGACTAGAATCTGTCAAACCCTGGTATGGCACGCCATTTTACCCCACTTGAAAGAGACACTGTTTATCGAGGGTCGTGAGGGAGGGAGATAGTGAGGGGCTGAGTGAAGAAGAAGAAGAGAATTGGGGAGTTAAGGGATGGAGAGAAAAAAAAAAACATGGAGAAAAAAAACAGAAAACTTTTCTCCATCAACATGTTTTTGAAGTGATTTGGAAACTAGGACAGAGCAGGAATCATCCCAAAGTGGCCCAAACAGCAACCGACCCACCCAGGCAGCTGTCCGCCCATCACCCTGAGGCTTCTGTTCCAAACAGAGGGACACAACAAACCGACAGCAGACCTGTTGAAGGACTAATATGGAGGGATGGGAGGGTGACTGCTGGGTTCAGAGCTCCAGGGATTGTGGAGGAGTCACATATGAAAAAACAGTTTGGTACTAAAAAGTCTGGTGGAATGTGCTGCACGGTGGTGTAGTGGTGAGCTCTGTTGCCTCACAGCAAGAGGTTTCCGGATTCGAATCCGGCTTGGGGCCCTTCTGTTTGGAGTTTACATATTCTCCCCGTGTTAGCGTGGGTTTTCTCCGGGTTCTCAGGTTTCCTCCCACAGTCCAAAGACATGCAGGTCAGGTTAACTGTTGACTCTAAATTGCCCGTAGGTGTGAATATGAGCGTGAATGATTGTGTGTCAGCCCTGAGATAGTCTGGCGACCTTGCGAGGATAAGCGGTTACAGATAATGGATGGAAGTCTGGTGGAAGTCATTTCACAAGGTTGATGGTTCGATTCGCCAAAGTGCCCTTGAGCAAGACACTGAACCCCAAGTTGCCTCGGATGGGCATGCCAGCCACCATCACTGTTTGAGTGTGGATGGGTTGACAGTTTTCCTTCACAAGGGGTTACAATACTTATAAGGTCTTACAGTATCCAAACAATTCAACGTGAAAGTATGTATGAAAATAATGACCTCTGACCTCCAGATATGTGAATGTAAATGGGTTCTATGGGTACCCATGAGTCTCCCCTTTACAGACATGCCCACTTTATGATAATCACATGCAGTTTGGGGCAAGTCATAGCCAAGTCAGCACACTGACACACTGACAGCTGTTGTTGTCTGTTGGGCTGCAGTTTGCCGTGTTATGATTTGAGCATATATTTAATGCTAAATGTAGTACCTGTGAGGGTTTCTGGACAATATTTGTCATTGTTTTTGTGTTATTAATTGATTTCCAATAATGCATATATACATACATTTGCATAAAGCAGCATATTTGTCCACTTCCATGTTGCGGCTCAGAGACTGCAGGCCTGATCTTCAACTTTGCTTGAATCTGGGGCACCGTCTTCATAGACCATGTTACTTTCAAATTGTTTCTTTTTCTGTGTCAACAAGAGAGCAAAATGAGGAAATTTGCTGCACGGTCTCGTTAAAGTCACAAACAAATCGAACAGTCACAGGATAACTCAAATCAAAGGGGAGAGGCAATCCTATTAGAGACATTAGACATCTGACAAAAAGCGCAAGCGTTGGTTCAAATAAACAACACAGTGATGAATTTGCTGTTCTCATTCTTCGAAAAAGTGAGGCACAAATGTGAAATTTGTCCTGACAGCGATGTTAAGTCTGCATTAAGTACAATACAAGTAATTTAAAAACTCTAAATGGATGAAAGAACATCACCTTCAGCTCAACCTATGAGCTCCTTGTAAACCCAGCCAGTCCCTCTATACAACCACGGATCAACACCCAGCTTGGACCAACCAAACTCATGCCCACAAAGTCTGCCCGGAATCTGGGTGTCATGATTGACGACCAGCTAACATTTAAGGTTTGCGTGGCCTCAATTGCTCGGCCGGTCTACACTCCCTCCCTCCTACCTGAACTCCCTCATCCAGGTCTACACTCCCTCCCTCCCACTACATTCTGCTAATAAAAGGCGCCTGGTTCTCCCATCATAACAGGGCGCTAAGTCACTAGCTAGACTCTTCTCCTCTGTAGTCCCCCGGTGGTGGAATGAGTTACCGAACTCCATTCGATCCGCAGAATCCCTTCCAACCTTTAAGAAAAAGCTAAAGGCCCAGCTCTTTCATGAACAGCTCTGCACCTAATGACACTGATGCTACTGATGATGTTTATGACGCTGATATTAAAGAACTTGTTGATGTGGCTAATGATGATGGCTTCTATCCACCCTGTGCATTGCCTCTGTGCACTGCCTGTCGGCACCTGTGTCCGATCGGACTTGAAGCTGTTGTTTGCACTTACTCATGTTGTTCCTTCCTATCTAGATCTTTGCTTGTGTTGTACGAACTCTCAGATGTACATCGCTTTGGAAAAAAGCTTCTGCTAAATGAAATTGTAGATTTGTAGAATTTATCACGTTCATATTTATAATATCCTCAGCCTTTCCAGAAACAAAATCTTTGTTAAAAACTGTACACTAAGGGAATTTCTGAGACTTTAGCAACCTTTTTTTCTGGTGGTGGTGGTGAAAAAAAACAAAGCGTAAAGTGAAATTATAATAAATGATTCATATACAAGTGCAACACACACACACACACACACACACACAGAGAGGTAACATACATAAGTTAATCAACACCACACAAATAGAGATCAGAGGCGTGTTGAATATGCAGTAATGTTTCCGTTTCATCTGTCACTCGCTGCTTTCAACTATCTGTTTCACAGTGGAAAAATCTGGCAAAACTTCAGAAAAAGGCAGGACTTAGATTCAGTTTTTCTTGTCTTTGGTGTAGTCTGTTCCTATATTTATGAAGCCCAGAGGTGTCATCAAATTAATAATTCTTGCTCTCGGCTTTGATAATTTGTATGCACAGATTACTTAAAGGTCCCATATTGTAAAAAGTGATATTTTCATGTCTTTTATATTATAAAGCAGGTTTAAATGCTATATAAATACTGTGAAAGCATCGAAATGCCCAATCCATGGAGAAATACACACAGCTCGTATTCAGAAACTGTCACTGTCACTTCAAAAAGCTGTCAGGATTTCTGTAATTTTGTGATGTCACAAATATACAATAATTAGATGATTTCACAGTTTTAAATGTAAACATTCTAAATGTGTCCCAGTTTATTTCCGGTTGCAGTGTATGTGAATGATATCAGCTGACAGGAAGTAAATATGGACCCAAACTGTTGCCTATCAACGCATTCCATTGCAATTCCGTTGAAATGCACTAAAACAGAGCGTTTCAAACAGAGGGTAAATACAGGCATATTCAGACAGACAGTATGAGGAAAATAAAGGGTTTTTGAACATTACAGCATGTAAGTTTGTTCTAGTAGAAACACAAAATACAAGTATGAACCTGAAAATGGGCATAATACGGGGCCTTTAATTCTGGCTTATTATATAGTCTATTGACTTAGCCCTTATTGAAAATAAAAAAGGTACAGTAGCTGAATAGTTTAACAGCTGCCTCCTCACAGAGGACAACGTCTGAACTTCAGGCTTTCTTTCCCACATACAAGTTCTGAAAAAAAAGCCACAGTTTGTGTGGCAGTAGTTGGTGGACAAACAATGTAAAGTGGTTGCGCACATCCAAAACCGTAGTAGGCCAGTGCTGGAACAGTAGGAGACAGCAATGAAAAACGTAGAAGGAGTTCTGCACACTGTCGCTCCCTTTAAGTGCAATTTATTGGCACATCTTAGTTAGTGATATTTCAAGCACAAGCTCTTCTTCAGAGTTAATAAATTGGCACAGAGACGCCATCTTAAAAGATAAGCGCTCTGGTCACGTGATAGTCACATGATACTGCCAGTGACCCAAATGTCCCACATATAATCACAGGTAATGTTACATGTATATTAAGAAAAACTCATATATACTTAGTATACAACAATATATACAAAAATGCATATACCAACATTTATCAATTCATAATATAGGTAAGTACCTCTCAGGTCATAAGAATAACATCAATATATATGATGATATAAACAAGTCCGTGCATATTCCATAACAAATACTCATCACAGAACTACAGAAGTCTTCATTCAGACCTCTTGGTGTGAGAGTACCCAGCTTATATATCCAAAATAGTTCTCTCCTCAGAAGCAGAGAGTCGATGTCACCACCTCTGCGAGGACATTTTACAGCCTCAATGCCAACATATCTGTCGGTGGATATGTTGTGTTTGGATTCAGTAAAGTGCATCGCTACTGGACTCGCTCTATCATGATTGCGAATGGCACACCTGTGGTCAGAAATCCTACAGTTTTCAGGGCACTCGTTGTTTTAGTTGGCAGAGGCACACATCGACTTCTCCTAAATCACTAAATATGTTTAATTTATGTTGAGTAGTAGTAGTAACAGTAGTAGTCTCTTTAACTTTGCTGAAAGATCTGTTTATTTAAAATAACTATGAAACACCTGTAGTCATCACACAGGTACAGCAACAATGTATACAAATTAACAATGGGCATTTTTTATGCAGTATACAGCAGCATTAACTCGATTAATTATTCATAATCCTTAATGATCCCATCAGGAAGACAAGATCGGTAGTGGTAAATGAGCTCCATCAGATCTGTCAAGACAAGTCCAAACTCTCCGTATCACACGTCGCCAGCTTGTTCAACGAATCAGTGAAACGAAACATGTCAACCGTGGCTATTAGTTGGAAACATAACTAATATGATCAGCTCTGCATGTGCGTTTCTTCAGTCCTTGTGCGATCCCAACACCATAGAATAAGAATCCACGGTGCACACACAGCTTTCTCTCCCTCTTCTGTACATCGGCGAACACTGAGCTTCTATTCACAGTCGGTATTAACGTGTGCTTTGATATTCAACCCTTTGAACTCTGCAATAGAAATGATCCGTCAGTGCCTAAATTGGTATTTCTGTTGCTTATTTTGATGTCATTTCTTGGAGTATCTTCAAATGCTTCATATCCCTAAAATATGTACAACCACCCCGACCTCCTCCTTACACTGTGTTCCCCGCTCTTTATATTTCCTGGTTCATTATTACATGAATCACACACCAATTTATTTTGTGTGATATACACGAATAACAGCACATTACTTTTCGTAGGTATAGCTACAAACAGTGTATGAGACCAGCCTGTGGAGCATCATAGAGCCGCTAACGTGGCGTGAGCCTCTAACTCTTGTTTTACGGTGTTTCATTGTTGTGTATTTATTGAATTTTGGATGTTTAATTGACTATTTTTTGTCTCATATTTTAATCTTGATTAAAATATAATGTAATCTTGATTTACCTTTACAAAGCACTGTGTAACTTTACTTGGAAAAGTGCTGAACACATGTTTATGATTCATATTAATATTATACAGTATCCATTATATTTATTATAACTTTGGGTTGACTTGTTTTCAAGGTTTGTTACGTTGTCTTGTGGTGTTTCTTTCCTGGTCCCACCAGTCAGGCCAGATTGTCTGAGCAGCTGAACGAGCCCTAACGAACACAACAGTTCCCCTCAGTTCATGTGTAATATGACTTTAATATGCAATGTCTTGCAACAATACCTCCTGGAAGAGATTATTATTGGTGTGATTAGAAAATGTTCAGACTAGGCATCTGCTGCATATGCTAAAGAGGAAATGGGATGCCGCCCCACCCCACGTAAGCGGAGTAACTGGGGTGTAAATGAAGTTGTAAATGGACTCATGTTTTAATCGTCCCTACTGGAAGAGTGCGGACAGAACATATGCAACACTGATCTGACCATCTGTTGGACCTACGACTGCAACACACACACACACACACACACACACACACACACACAGCGCTCCCAGGTTATCATAGGTGCAACAGATTGTGTGTGTGTGTTCAGGTGTGGTCAGACTCCATGTTCATTTATAAATTGTAACATATTGTGCAATGGGAGTGCAGCCGAACATACCGACCCCCCCGAGGGGTTTCAGTCAGTGAGTGACAGAGACATATAGGGCCAATTCCAATCCGGTCCCTACACCCTCCCTCTCCTTGACAGAGTGGATGAAGCACCCTTCTTTAAGGTGGAGGGTATAACTACAGTGGCAAGCTTCGGGACGAGCTTCACTCTCTCCGGCCAGGAAACTATAAATAAATATCAGAATCAGAAATAATTTATTGATCCCTGCAGGGAAGTTGAGTTACATTTTGCTCCCAATCTAAAATATATGTAAACATAGAGAAATCATGAGAAAATATGTATAACAACACTGCAAATAACAATGATGAAAAATAGGATCTATCCTTAAGTGTGTAAAAATGCAAAAATTGTATAAATAAATACAAATGTTCGTTTAAATGTTCTGTATAAATGAATGCAGTGTTAATGCCAGAATAAACCAGATTATTGCACAGTTGAATTAATACACTAAATGATTGTTCTGTTAAGTCACTATTGCACAGTTGAAGTAATAACAAATGATGGTGTTACAACTGCTGATACAATGATATACAGTATATGTTGTACAGTATGTATAATCAAATTAACATGTCAACCGTTTTCGAGACTAGACAAGGGTATATTTCATCTTAAATACAATGTATTTACTTTAACTTGTTAACATCTGTAGGACAATAAGGTAGAATAAATTAAATGTCTATCTTAGTTGGAGAGCTCCTTCAGTTTTGTGTGAAGGAGTGCTATCGCAGGTCCTTCCTTCCTGCAGCTGTCAGACTCCACAACCAGCACACTGCTCCCAGCAGACCACATACACACCAAAAACTGACAAGAATTGCACTATACTGTACACCGACTGTCTATCAATACTACTCAGGTGCAACTTCAATTCATACTGTGCAGTACTCTCAGGTGAAATTTCATTCCAATCACTCTGCAATATCATATTTCCACTTGTGCAATTGTGTTAATAGTCTGTTTATTGTCAATACTGTATATATTATTCCTATTTTTAATATTCCCCTTGTTTATATTGTTCCTATTTTTATATTTCCTTTTATTTAAATTGTTCATATTTTATATATCTGTCTACTTTTGTTTTGCTTTTTTTACTGTGTTGTATCTTGATTTTTGTTTTTACTGACGCTTCTTGTTTTTTTGCACTATCCCCTTTGCTGCTGTACAATGCAAATTTCCCCACTGTGGGACTTATAAAGGAATATCTTATCTTATCTTATCTATTCTTAGTTTGAGCAGTTTATGAGTAAATGTTTGTACCGGTAGTCGCACAGAACTTAGATTAGAGTGTGTGGGATGTCACTTAATATGATGGACCCTCCACGCGAACTCGCAAATGGAGTGGAAGTGGGTAGGGAGAGGGTGTAGGGGGGGTTTGGAATTGGGCCATAGAGTACACACACACACACACACACACACACACACACACTAAACTGGACCATCACACCATGATTGTATTTTGGTGATAATAATGATAGATAATGATCATTATCTGCTGAGTAATATGTCCTTTGGGGCCTATACAGAAATGATTATGCACATGAATATAACCACCTTACAAGCCTTTAGCTGCATTTGCAGCGAGGTAATGACATCACTCTTTTAACAGTGTATTGTCATACACTGCCTAAAATGATAATACTGAAGTATACCTCTTCAACAATTTACTCATTCTGAAATACAAGTCAAGCGTTGGAGAGGGCAATTTAGAGTCAACATTTAACCTAACCTGCATGTCATTGGACTGTGGCAGGAAGCCGGAGAACCTGGAGAAAACCCACGCTAAAGTGATGGACACACTACTCGCGTCAAGAGCGTGTGGCGGCTGCGTGGCGGCTGCGTGGCGTGTTGTTTTTTATTTCGGCGTCCATGTTAACAGATTAGAGTGGACACACTGCCCGCATGAGATGCGGGTTTTCTTTGCACAGAATTCCTTCATTTGTTAACAGTAGGCTTTTATTCTGAAATATGTGCCAGACAGTGTTCTAGAACAGGAAGTGACTTGGAGAGTTGCATGAATGAATATAGTATGGAGTTTTAATTGTGGATTATTACTATTATTTACTAATTACCACACGTTTCTGAACCTTTCTCTGTCTAAAATAAATATAAATTATATTTATCATGAATTTAAATGGCCATTAAAAGGCAAACTCTATGTAGAAAGAAAGGGCTGACAGCAGCAGCAGAAACACAGCCGACACGCAGCCGACACGCAGCCGACACGCGTCTAGTGTGAACACCAGACTCCTGCATCACGCAGCCACCACGCGACGCAGCCGCCACGTGCTCCTGACGTTGGTAGTGTGCCCACCACTTAACATGCAGCAGTGCTAACCACTGCACCACCGTGCTGCCCTTCCTGTGTACAGCAATACAAGACTAACAATCTCTGAGAGCTTGCTTTTGCTCTTTGCACTCAAGTTGCCCTACCATGCTGTTATGTTAAGTGATAAAATGATTTCAACCAGGCATATGTGTGCCATTTCAAGATATCTCTAACAAACATCATGGCAATCCATCCATTAGCTGTCAAGTCTTTTCACTCTGAACCAAAGTAGTGCACCGGCTGACCAACCGAGCGGTCGACATTAATAATTCTAATATTTCTTGGCAGTCTAGAAAACATATGAAGCAGTAAAGCCCAAAGGATATTCAAGTTCCCCCTGACAAAAAAAGGACGGATGATAAGGATGATCATTCAAAAGTAGTCCATTAATGAATGAAATGGAATGGAATGTCATTTTGATTAAAGGTCATTACTGTTCAGTTTGTACGGCGTCTTTGAAGGGACACGAGGCTGAGCCGCTGTACGTCGGTCCACTGATCTGAGGATTAAACTCTGAACCCCGGCATCCTTTCCACTCTCGCAGATAAGAGGAAGCAGCTGTAAGCACCGTCGCCCTCAGCCTGTCTGCATTAATGGTACATCTCCAGCACCTTACACTCACCATTACTAATTAATCCAAATCATGTTCCACAGTGCCCGAGCGCTTAGGCACCTCGCCCCCCACCCCCCGAACCAGTCGTCCTTAACGGAGAGAGAGGAGGCAGCCCCGGCCCTTTCCTGAATAAAACATCCTAATAATTCAACTTAAGCATTTAGCTACTGCATTATGCATGAGAGTGAAATCAGTCCAGGGGCCAATGGAATCAGGATGTTGACTGTGTGTCTTGTATGTTTCTCTCTGTGTGAGTGTGTGTGTGTGTGTGAGTATGACCATGTGGTTGTGTCTGATTTATTTATCAGGAATATTACATGAAAGTGTGTGAGGCAGTGCAAGAGGAGCAGCGAGGAAACACTAACAGTAAGTAATGTACCTCGCATTTTAAGGCCTGTTTTGCCAGTATATTTTCTTTTTCCTATTCCCACAGGTATGATGAGGAGACAGACAACGTGATTTCATGCAGAGATGTTTCCTTCACAGCTACAAGGGAGATGGGCAGCGAGAATCAAAATACAATAAGTTGGCGGGGGCAGAAAATGAGATTGCTACAACCTTGAAGCATTTATATGTTAATCCTGTTGGTATGGCCAAAACCCCATACAGCTTGTTGATGATTGTAGAGCAAAAAGCAACACACATTACTGTCGCTGATATTTCAGTAGAAAGGGAACTGTGCAAGGTGCAATGAGCATGTGCTGTCATGTCATTAGTCAGGTGAAAGGTGGAGACAGTGACAGCTCTACCAGTAACGATATGTAAAAGAGGCTTACATCTGCACTACATAAGAACGGCCTGATAAAAAAACAAGAGAACATAATCTATTAATAACATGGACCATGTATTACTGCGTGGTTGTTTCTTTCTTTGACCTCTCTCCCCTGTCCGTTGTGTTCCCCTAGATCACACTGACGCCCCTAGTATTTGCATATACTGACTATGCCAGGAGCCGGCGGTAGTTGGCTACAGATCAAAGGCCCTATAGCTTGGCTCGGTCTGTATAACACATTTTGACAAATTAAGAGTCCTACAGCAATAACCTTTTCATCTCTCTACTGTCAGATAGGGACGATATGCTTATCTCTCTGGATTCGATACTGTTACAATACAAAATGTCTCGACTTTCAGCATGTAGTATGTAGTCAGAGATGTACTGAAGTCAAATATATCAGTCATTGTCAAGAATACATTTTTTTTCAGCAACCCAAAAATCACAGAAGAAAGACATTTCCTTCACAAATTAGTGGCATTTTCTTTTTAATTTATAAGGGACACAGTTTTTATACTTCTAGTGAATATAATCCAAAATAATCTTATTTCCAAATATGTATTTTGTTGAGACCTTATTTTGAAAACCCGACGTAGTCCCATGTGTATGTTTCCGCTAACTTCTCCAAGTCCATCGCTAGCTCTGCCGTCAGCTCCGTTCTCTTTATACATCCATGATCAGCTCCATTGGAGCCATTTGAATGCATTTAACATAAATGTCAGTATCTGGGTGCTCTACAGTTGTAGCGTCGGCCCATTTGACCTCGGAGATGAGAGTGACGGCCGGCTCGACCGCACGTTACCTTGATACGATAACGTTTCCTGTTTGTGACAGAGTTAGCATGCAGCTTTTTTTTAGCCGTGACGTCTAGCTCTGCTTTTCCTCACAATGTGTGAAATCCAAAATGTTTCCATACTTTACTGGATGTGTAGTGTTTACCGTACTTTGGCTTTAAATTGTGAGGGTGCAGGTCGTATCCCTGCAGAACTCGAACTCAAATTAATCAATTATATCAATTCAGGCATTAAATTAATCATTAAAAAAATTTAATAAATCACGATAGGTGAATACATTTTTGTTCCACCCATAAAGGCATGTTAAAAAAACATGATTTTACGAAAAGATCCATAAGGGCTTTACATGAAAAAGTGAAGACACTAAATACTCCACACTTTTTTCACAATAAGTGTGGAGATTCCCACATCTCCAGCATTCCTTGTTCAAGGTGTCTTGACCATAGTTGCGTTGAGTATTACTTGTTTATTTTTTCCTACCAAAACTGTGTTTGTGTAAGTGTGTTTCCCTGCTGTCATAACGTGATCACACATCCAAAGACAAAATGCCATCTGCTCTTGACCGCACCTCTTGGGATCTCAGCAGCGCCCCCCTCCGTCCTCCCTCACCACCCGTACACCGCTCGTACATTTTTTCCATCAAGCCATCTATTAATCCACCCATCCAGTCATCCGAATAGCCCCCCGTTCCCTCTGGTCCCCAGCTCCAGCTATATGTGGCGTGGCCATTATCAACATGTTTTTGTCAGAGCAGTCCATCTGAATGAGTCCCAGTGGAACTTTGGCATGATAAAAGGCTTCGAAAAACCTCCATGGGTACATCTGTCGCCAGTTTTCTAGAGTTACAGTAGCTGTGTGTGTGTGTGTGTGTGTGTGTGTGTGTCGGGAGAGTGGTGAGAAGGAAAGAGAGGTAGGAGGAAAGAGAGTCTAATTTGTTGGAATACATCCAACATACAGCCATCAGCAGAAGTAGTGTGATGTTGTTTTACTGCTGTAAAAGGTTGTAGAGATGAGGTGGAGGTGAATGGTTGGACATGCACATGTCCCCACTGTGTGGGACAGTTGATGTTGGTTTCTTTTTAACAATGAAGGTGATTTTTCCACATTCTCAACCAAGTAGTTTTAATGAAACTAAACTTGAACAGATGTCAACTCAGGAGTGGCAGACTCATTTATGAGTCGTTGGATTGTTCTGGAACTAAACCTGGTCTCACTCCCAGGGCGTCAAATACCAACACTTGGGCATGAGACGCACTGGGTTTTCAACTAAGTCCAATGTAAAACCATCCGCATCATTATTATAGGCGCTCATAGCAACAAACGTAGTGTTAAGAGCGAGAAGTCCTCTAAGGGCGGGCATGAGGGTTGGTGGATGGGTCAAACAAACACAGGAGATTTACTCATGGGACCGGCGTTCGTGTCCCATGTGAAACCAAAAGTTGTGTGATTTTTATTAACGACGTTATGTCATGTGATGTTCTGTCACGTTGGCATTCGATACCACCGCACAAGGCACACTTTAGTGCCAGTATGCAACGCACTGGGCTTCCCATTAACCATGTGTTACAATGTTAACGGTGGCCATTTCACACCGTTAACCACTCGCGAACCTTCAGCGACAAGATACTACATAAAAGGCTGCCCCCGGTGTCATTATAGTTACGCGCTTCTGCCCAAGCAGCAAAAATAGGACAAGTAGGGATTAGATCACGCTGTCTGGAAGGCACTAACAAAATACCTATTTTGTCATTTAAGTGTGACTTGTTGATTGGAAAAACGCAGTCTTGAAGCTGCTGTAATCAAAATCAATGGACGAAATAATTGTTTAAAGCGTAAAAGGTCACTTGAGCCCACAGATAATTATGACCAACTCTGCAGTTGTCCTCAGCCCTGTGGAACTTCTTAGCTTATTTCAGTTCTCTGTTTTTTTTTACGGCCCATGACTTTATTGTTTTGTTTATCGCTATCATCAGCCTGGTTTCCAGCAGCAGAGGAAAAAGTTAAACCCACTGTAGCCTACACTACTAAGTTAGCTGCATGAGCTGGTGAACATAGTGACGCATTCTCAGGAATTGGTGGAGACCAAAAACAGAGCTAAAAGGAGAGTGAATATTGGACTTAATATTCATCAGATGGACACAAACACGTCAAACAAATGTATGTTTGCTGTATGTGTAAATAGGCAACTGCTAACATGTTTGCCATATCAACTTTATAAGGTGATCATAATTATGTCAAAGTTGTGTTGACAGCTTGTTGTGCTGCAGACAAGTGGCCAAAAAAACCAAAACAAGCTTATTGAACTGATTTGGTATGACCTCCAGAAGGCATCACAGTAAAAGGCATTTGCAAATGGTTAGTAGTGGAATTTTTTTTTGTGTCAAACATCAATGTTGAACTTGATTTGTTTTGACTCTCCAAACTCATTCAGTGGTTGTGCCCATTCCATTCAAATTAACTGAATTCTGTTTGATATTCAACTGTCAGAAATGCTGGTGTGGACATCTAAAATTAGACTTTATATAAGGTTTGGTTAAGGGTTAAGCCTGGGCATGCGAGAGTAGATGTTAAGGAGGGAGTGAAAGTAACAGAAGGCCCTCACAACTATAGAAATAAAAAAACTGTGTGTGTGTGTGTGTGTGTTTTGGAAGTGACAGTCACAAAGAGCCTCTGTCAACCCACTGCAGTCAATTAGAGGCTCATAGCCCCCGGGGCGACACTCCCTGACTTCAGTTCTACACCTCCGCTCCTTCCTCACCTCCCTCCATTCCCTCCAACTAAAACCTTTCTGCCTTTGGTTCTTTCATTTCTCTGCTGAGCACTGTGACAGCCGCTGGAGTCAGGGACTTTCATCCAAAGCGTCACCTGTCACTGCCATCGACTTGGTTTCTGTTGTTCTACCGGAATGAGGGAGGGGAGGAAAGGAAGAGATGGGGAGAGGAGGGGTGGAAAGGAAATGGTAAGGGGGAGGCTGACATGTTGGATGATGATAAAGAACATGAAGAGGAGCACAGTGACACAGTGTAAAAGAATATGTGATTTGAGGTTACATTTACATTTTACATTGTAGACATTCGGCTGACGCTATTCTGTTGACTGATTTACAGTGAATGCAGCAGAAAAATAAGCTTGAACCATTCCGTCTACCAGCCATGAGGAAGCGCAAAGTTAAGCCTTACTGTCCCTACAATATTCTGCCATGTGGTCATGAAAATGTCTCAGAGAATAAGGTATTTTTGAGGTTAAATGTTTTCAGGGGCTCTACCCAATTCTGTCCCAATTCTTGAGTCTTCAGAGGACTGAAGGCTGGTGGGCAAAACCTACACCTCATCCACAAATGAGACACTCTGCAAAGGATTTACCTCATCATCATGAGCAGTTCATGCCCAAAGTCTCACAGAGTCTAAAAGTAATTATGTGTTCAGGCAGACTGCAACAACTCATAAGGTTAAAGGATTTACCACCAGGACCTTCCTCTTAACTGCCGACCAAGTGGTAAATGCCACTGGCAACCTTCGATAAGTTTTATACATGCAAATTCTCTTATTTGATCCTGGCTTGACCCGGAAATTGTTTCAGTCTGTAGGCCATTCCAATCTTCTTATTTCTAGTCTGAGGTACGAGGAGTGAGGATGCAGTGCACAAGATCAGCCTTCACAGAAGTCTTCTTCTTCTGTTAGCGATCGGCGGTGCAGCTGATCGGACTGATCTGAAACCACATTACAACATCACTGCAGTTTTACAACAGATTAACAACAGAACCAACTCAAGAGTATTACTCCCAAGTTTTAGATTGTACGTGTTTTCTGATTAAAAAGACTTTCTTCATTCATTTTCTCTTCATGATCTGTTATTTCCACTTTTAACTTGTGGATGGTAGTATATTCATGTAAAGGAGGTAAGTCTGTTGTCTTTCAGTCACGTGTGCAACCCATTCTAACTCCCAACTCATCAAATACCTACGTTTGGTCAGTGGCGCTTGGCATCTGATACCGACTACATGAGACGCAGCGTGCTTTCAACTAACTCCGATGTAAACCAATCTGCATCCATATTAGACGGTCAAAGCAACTGACATGGTATTAAGAGCGAGAAAGTCTGCTCAGGGAGGACAACGGGTGGATGGTTGGTTAAAACAAACACAGACTTTCAACCAGGAGACCGCTGTTTGTGTCCCGCGTGAAACCAAGTCAATGTTGCTTTATTTATGCTTCTTTTACGTCGCGGGTGCCGAAAACACTTACGCAGAGGATGCATCGCTGTATCCTCGCTTATAGCTCCTCCAGCAAGCTTCCTTGCTCCTCAAATTGGGATGTCCTTCTTAATTGAGCACTGAGAATGATTTCCAAGTCACGAGCCGGAGGTGAATGGTGAATTAGTTTCTAGTTAGCTCGCCAATTCGTAGCTTGACTGGTCATCACCCATGCTGAGGCCAGACCCTAACTTGTTGCTAGTCACTCAATCAGGCAGCTTTTGATGAGTAATGCTAGCTGTTAGTACAGTTTAGCACACAACTGCTGAGGGTGCAGATGTTTTCAGTTATCAAAAATAAAAAATGCACTTATATTGCAAGCCCTATTGTAAACAAGGCAATTGTTTCCATCACTAATGCAAAATGGAGGAAACTAGCGAGCCATGCTATATGGATAATCATGTCAACAAGCCATCTGAGCAGCAATGTGTGGAAGCATTTTGGATTCAACACCATAGATGGAACAACCATGGATAAAAGTAATGTTGTTTGTTGCCTTTTATAAATGTAACTACCTTAATGTTACCAAATGTCAACAAATCTAAAATCACATATTAGTTTATCACTCAAGTGAGACACCTAAAGCACTGTAAATGAAGGGAACCAGATCAGTTTTGCAGTGTAGTTTAGGGTTAGGCTACATGAGTCACATTTTAATTAATTTAGACAAGATACATTTGAGTCTTGAAAAAAAAAAAAAGTTGTATCAGGACACTGCTATAATGTACCGCATTCTGTGGCAGCCATATCCTCTGCACGTCACCATCAATGGCAGAGAACAGCTAATCACAACCTCAATAACATTTGACACTATATTTATGTCTTACCAGGACTCAGTAATTCAGAGGCTCAGTTTGCCTCCAAAAAGGCTAAAGGGCCCACTCACTCACTGGCGTTAATTTACTTCTGACCTGAGGCTAATTAAGCCAGAGGATATTCTTGTAGATACTGTATTTTCATTCTTCTTTCCTTCAGCCACTTATAGGCTCTGACTGATTATTCTGGCTGAAAAAAAACAACAACATTTAAAGGCAAATGCAGCTCAACTTACCAGGCTCTGTGCTACTATATGAAGACAGGGAACATGTAATTCTTGAGGAAACAAAATTCTGTTAGCTGCAGGTCACGTGTTAAACCAGGGGTCAGCAACCCTTACTCAAAAGAGACATTTTTGGCCCAAAAAAAAATCTGTCTGGAGCTGCAAAAACAAATTTGAGCCTTATAATGAAGGTACCACAGCCTAAAAAGTCTTATGCAGCCCAAGTGCAAATGAGAAGCAGGATACTGAGAAGCTCCTGGCGGCTTTCCAGCAAATGCAGTGTGTTTGCTCCAGAAAATTTCTTTCAATTACTTGTTTTTTTTTGGTCAAGTCTGTCCATGCACTATTAAATTCTCTTTCTCCCTCTAAGACTTTTCTTTTTTGGGAATTGGAATCCATAGCTTTCCTGTTGAGCTATTGAGGATTTGGCAAAATTAAAGGATAAGGCGCCGGGTTGTAGACGTACTGTATGTAGGCTATAACACACATTTTAGTTGACTGAAATGATACAAGAAAAAAGAATAATAATAATGTGGTGTGTGAACTATTTCTTTTTTTGGCCTGCAACAATGATAAATTAAAATACAAAAGAAAAATAATAATACAAAAAAAAAATAACTTATTCATTTCCATATCTTTTTTTGTCAAAGCCACAGGGAGCCACTGGAGAGGGGCTAAACCCCTGGGCTAAACATTAATTAGCAGGTGACACACAAAGAACACACAGGCAGGTAAGACTAGCTAACAGTACAAAGACACAGTCAGACAGGTAGATGAAGAGCTGTCGGTTACTATTCCAGGCCTTGATTGTTGCGCAGTGAGAGGCCATGGGCGTCGCAGCTATTATATGAGGGTGGGACAAGTCCCTCTCACTTTTTTAAATCATTAGTTGAACATTAGTTGTCATGTCTATCACATGCACTAGTAGTCTCTACTTTATGTATTCTTCACTTCACTTGACATAGTTACTATCGACTTTGAACATGGAATAACTCATTAACACATTCATCAGTAATTGAAATTTGAATAAATGTTGTCAAGACATCGACAAACATCTCAACATATCTTTACTTTTAACGGTTGGCCTTCAGGCTTCCTCTGATAATAACAGTTTTTACATACAGTAGATACCAATTTGTTTTCAGATCAGACAAGGTTTTCTCCTCTGAGCAAAAAATGGATGCAGAGATTTGTTTTCATGATTACACCAATTACAGCACACTGATCACATTACTGCCTCCGAGCTTCGTCACAGCTGTCAAGTGCTGAGTATATTGGATTATCACAGGTAATCCAGCTTGCATTATGCAGTTATTTAAAGGCTTTTTTTTTTTTTTATAAAGTGAGATACTGAATCCACTGTTGGAAAACATGACGCCTACATTAACAAAACCATTGCTGCAATGGTAGAAAAATCCTTTACCAGAAAGAAAAAGTGATTCTCTTCCCTGAGGGATTTGCTAATGAAATTAATTGCATGGATGGATTTACATTGAAATAATATAACGATGAACTGCACATATATCAAATGGCTATAGAAAAACCTAATTGGAAAATCAGAATTAACGTATTGAGCACAGCAGATGGTTTGGCAGGTACATCATTACAAACTTGTGTTGTGTGGGTGCAATTTACTCAAACTCAGAGCTTCATATTAACTTTCCAAAGAACCAAATATCAGGCTGAATTACAAGGGGATACATATGAAATGGTGTACATCTATCGTTCTATCTGATGCAGCTGTGCAGTCATAAAATGCTTCCTTGGAGACTCTGAAGTTTTCCCTACAGGACCATCAGAGGTCCTGCTGTGGTAGATACAAGCCTAATCTGCAGGCCTTGTGGCCACTTTGACAGGTTCTGTCCAATATATGTGCAACATGTCACCCTGATATAGCCACTCTCGAGCCACTATGTCAGCCTGCTAAATCTCCATTCTCCGTGACTGAGAAAGATACAGGAGGTGACAGCGACGGCATCTTTTCCACCTTGATCAAGCAGAACACATTGCCTAAAGCATTCTCGGTGACTGCCAAGCATTTTCTACATCGCTGTCGCTTTGCCGCTGTGTACAACACCTGACGGGAGATTGTTTTCAGTGTTAAAATGTCAAAGAAATATCTCAGAACTGCACATGATGTCAGACTGGGGTGCTTAATGCACATTGCTGCTCGGTCAAGACTCTCGCTCAGTTTGAATTGATGACAGTTTTCTTTGCTAAGGCCTGCTAAGGCGGGACCTGTACTATCACTGCACTGTCATCTACAGCATGATCGCTATCTAACCTGCTTTTGGTGAGGTCCAGGTTTGTATATAGTTAAATGTAATTCACTTAGAAGGTTCTATTTTTTTTCCCTCTAGCTGTAATAACTGTCTGCTTCCTGGTGTGTCGAAACGCGTGGAAGCGCAATGGTCAATGAATGCAACGATGAGAGTGTAGCCAATGCGTTGCATTAGTCTGTTGAGCTAACAGTCAATAATGGATGAAATAAAGCAAAGATATAGGTAAAACCTGCAGTAGCTGATTTTTTGGCCACTTGGGGGCAGCAGAAACAAGTTGTGAACACAACATTAACATATTGTCACCTTTTGAATTGATACGGTTGGCAAACAGTTGCCTACATTTCCAGTAGTTACAAAGCAACATTATTATTCATTTGGAGTCCAATATTCACTCTCCCTTAGCTCTGGTTTTGGTCTCCACCAACTCCGGAGAAAAAAAATATCTTGCTCTTTAGCTGCTAAATGCTCCACTATGTTCACCAGCGAGTGTCTAACTGTGTCTGTGTTTATCAGAGCAGTTAAACAGCTAAACAATGTGCTGAAACTCATTATAAAGCTCCGTAAAGCTGAGGGGAACTGCAGATTCAAGTGATTATATTTTGTAGTTCCTCACTACCAAAAACACATAAAACTACATAACTAATGCCTGTCACAACTGTAACCTGATCATTCATTCATTCAGTATGGAAGGCCATTTGCACAAATAATGTCTTAGAGATTTTGTGTTTAAACGGCATTAAAATATGTGGTAATACATAGTTTGGTTGTGTTGACCTGCTATATTTTATGCCTTAAAGGTACTGTTTGTAGCTTCTTAGACGTATAAATCATTGCGGGTCGGTGTCCCATGCGGGCTCGCGTGTGGCTACGCTGTTCAGACTCTGACTCTGACCGCAAAGTTATATCTAGTGAAGCCCGTCTTGCAAATAGTGTTAACTCTTCCTGCTTCAGCCTCCAGACCGCGGTCGGAGGACGCGGGGGAGACCGTAGCTCGTTCTCACTCGCTCTCTCGCGTGCATGCGCGCACATCACACACTGCAGAAGAATTGGTTTAGCTCTGAGAATATCTAGTGAATGTACAGTGGAAGTTTGTGCAGAAATAAATGCTGCAGCTCCTCCAGACCAACAGAGGTTTGCCGTGTCTTGTTTCCTGAAGTGACGG
Organism: Sebastiscus tertius; assembly: GCA_916701665.1. Classification (NCBI taxonomy): domain Eukaryota; kingdom Metazoa; phylum Chordata; class Actinopteri; order Perciformes; family Sebastidae; genus Sebastiscus; species Sebastiscus tertius. Next base: position 126,630 of record CAKAOH010039631.1, read on the forward strand.
GGCTTCGGAGCGAGTAATGTTATCGTCTCTGACTAAAACTCTAGTGTCTCCCTTGTTCCTTCTGACCACGGTCGGGAGGGAGAGACCTTCGTCTGGTCAGCTAACATTACTGCCAAGCAGGTGAAATATAGAGTAATATTGTGGTTTTAGCTGACGTGTGTCGCCCTCCCTTTTTGACCGATGCTCCTTCATGGAGCATCAACACAGCGGTTTGAATTCCCAGTTATCATTGTAATACTTCAATAATTTACCTGGACTGAATCCTGATGCTCCTCTGCATCCAAACTCCCCTCTCCTCACCTACCTTCATTTCTCATACCTCCGATGTCTGGGCCCAGTCTGTAGGGGACGGACAGAGCAAGTCCCCCCCCCCCCCCG